>DWJK01003721.1:0-12760 GCA_018248815.1 Croniades pieria auraria
GGTGCACGCCATGGATTTGAACCCAGCACCCCCGGAGTGAGAGGCTGAATTCTTAACCACTAGGCTATCACTGCTGCGAATATGCCTGGTATATGCGAATGATGAATGCAAGTGCCGAGACCAAGATTTAACTAACCTGATCAAATATGGCTGATGGATGTAGGGATAGATATATTTTATATTCGGTTCTCTTACCCAGTGTGGGAGCTGGCGTGACAGCATGATAATAGTAACAAAATAAGTGAGTTTTGGAGTGGAGACCGCGTCGTGACAAACGTGATCACTAGTTCTGTGACAGTACATCACACCTGTAATCCCCAAAAGGGTAGGTTTAAGTCCCATGGAATAGATGGTGAGCCTATTGTCCTACACCGGGCACAGAGCCATATTAGAAGTCACTATTAGAAATTCTAAATTAGAAAAATCCAATAGTATCCGACCCGAGTTTTGAACCCAGGACCTCCCGATCGGCAGTCGCGATTGCAAGTACTCGACCAACGAGGCAGTTTTATGTCTAAAAAAAGGAGTTAAATCGAATTCTTTTAAAGAAGGCTGCTGTTTTCTCTATAGGTGATAAATGGTTACCGCCGGCCTTTGCACATTTGCAATGCGTTGACGACTTTGACTAAGAGATTTCTCTATGCGCTTTTCTTGAACGTCTCCAGGTCATAGCTGGTTTTTAGTCATTTTAGGAAACCTTTTTTTTTATTTAGCCTGACAAACAGGCAGACGGGCCACCTGCTGGAGAGTGGTCATCGTCACCTGCGAACAATTGCAACACCCGAGGAGTGGCCAATGCTTTATCGGCTTTGAAATAGAGCTCTCTTTGCGCTTCTCATTAAGAATCCCATGTTTTAGTGTTCCTGAAGAACCTCAGATAGAAGCTCATTTCACATGTTACTCATAAAAACGCCTTTCTATGTAGATGCTGCAATCAACTCTGGGTGCGTACGACGGTCGCGTGTACGAGAGGTTGATGGAGGAGGCGCTGAAGAGTCCACTGAACGCAGAACCAGTTAACGAAACTTTCCATAAATATCTCAAACCATTTATGCAGGAGAAATTGTAGCGGGCTAGTTATTTAGCCCGTTGGTTCAGCAGTTAGTGAAATTGACTGATGGACCTGGTGTCGTGGGTTCGATTCAGGAAAAGTATTTACATGACGAGCACAATTCTTTTTTCTATTTCTGGGTGTAAAAAGTATCCATTTAAGTGTATATAATATATTTATATATATATATATATATATATATATATATATATGCAGTTTATCAACCGTCTATATAATATATAACCTATATAATAAGTCTACTATAACTTACATCAATGTACTTTGCAAGGCCTAATGGTTTAAATACTGTTTGGTTAAGTGAGGCGAATTTTTAAAACGGATGAAAAAACTGACCTAACTATTATTATATACAATTTCAGGCTATTAAATGATTAATATGTAATGTTTAGCGGGATAAACATAAAATCGTTTATCCCAACAGAAAATAATATAGAAAATTAGCCTTTTCTCAAAAATGAAGTGAATACCTAAATACCTGTATATCTATACATGCAAAATATTTGTCATACTTATATTGAGATAGTTTAAAACTTACACATGGTTTTTGTAATTGGGTTGAAAGTGGAACACATTTGTTTTGGTTTTGGTTTTAGTTAAGAAAACTAAAAAATGTTTTTAGTTTTCTTAAAATTGGTTATATTATTCTATAAAGTTGTTAGTGTTTAATAAGCTGTGTTGGTTTTTATTTCATCTCAATGGCTCCACGCATTTTCTCGTCACAATAGACGTTGGTTGGCCGACCTTTCGTTCAGGGGATAAGAAATACCTACGGTAAGTAGTATTCAATATACCTTTATATGTATTTTGTTGAGTGCAGGCAAAGAATTCTGAAAGTAAAGAGTTTTGAAAATTAGTTTTCTAGTTTTGGACCTACATAGAGGCTCTTCTTCACGAGCTCCCTCCGAACGGACTGAAGCGACCTCGTGCATATATTATCATGTGTATATAAACACTCAAGAGACATTTAATAGTATAACATTGGTCTGCTTTATTTTATTATTATTGCTTGGTTCCAAACGTCAACTACAGTATTCGTAATTTTCAATAAGAGAGAATATAATCCTAATATTTGCCTACCCCTTCGGGGATTACAGGCGTGATGTAACGTTTTTTTTTATTTTCCTAGAGTAAAAAGTACGTATTGTTAATATAATACTAAAATCTGTAAAGTAAAAAATTATTGTAGTATTAACGTAATTATTCTTTAGGTTTTTGTATTTTGGCACGTATTTAAAAAAAAACTAATTACAAAAAACATCAGTCCAATTTTTTGCTTACACTCAGCTAAACATACTTGTAATTCGTACTTACGTTTTCTGTTGTATTAATTAATTGGATTTTAATTATCTTTTATAAAAACAAGCATTTTAATAAATTGCTTAATATTTAAATAATCTTTTTGCGTTCTGTAGGCCTGTATACTCGCATCAGTTCTTTATAAAAACCTGAAACTACCAGTGCCAAGTTTGACCACATTTTTCGATATTATTAGATTTTTTTAAACATCGTCAGCCAAGGTCCCAAGCTCCACCTTAGGAGCTTATTCCAATCTCACCTGCTACTGAAGCACCCTGGGCAAAAGAGCAGGCTCTGACGACCAGCTGGTTGGGGTATGGCGCAGGCTGCCTAGGCATAGCTAAAATACCTGATCGCTGTGCAGCAGCTAAGCGTTACGAGCAAATCAGCTTTGTAATTCCCCGCTGGCATGCCTAGCGTGGGGATTACGGAAAAAATACCCTTAGGTTAGGCTTACGTCCAGCATTAGACGTTGACAGGTTGACGATAACGAGCCAAGGTTACAATGTACTTAATTACAGTCATCTCAAATGTCTTAATTACATTTTTTCTTGCATCATTAATTAAATGTAGTGATCTGAAATATTACCCAATGCTTAAAATCTTACTGACTAATTGGTCGATTGACTGGTCGTCAGATTGGTTAATAAACTAGTTGAATCAGCGTTTGACCTGCGTGCTATTGCACTTAGGACAAAGGAACAATCTTTTAATGAAATGCATATTAATACACAATTGTCTTTTGGCGTTTATTCAACTCCAGTATGTCAGTATGAAAGCTATAATCTTTTCATAAGGCATATTAGGAACTTACTTGTATATTTTACGAATTGCATATATTTAGAAATTATCTACAAGCGACATAATACATTGCTTTGAGAATTTCTACAATTTACAAGCTATGAATAAAGCTACGTACCTACAGATCCCTACAGATAATATAAAAGTTGAGTGAGCCGGAGTGAATTACTCAGATAAGTACTGTATGTAACTCGGACGAAAGATATATTTGATAGTTTACTGAAATATTAAAGCATAAATCACGTTGTAATAAAAAATAAGGTTCTTACAACTACTTAAGTAAGCATTCACATTGCTAGTTTCGTCGGTACCCTTATGAAGTATAGACGTGAGTCGCGTTGACAGATTAGTTATCATAAAAAAGTTTAAAAATAAACTTTGTGTTTATAAATACTATCCATTGTTTGTTCTCGATCGGATTTAAGTCAAGCTTCATTTCACGTGCGTATTTTCTTACCTTTTAACTTTAGGAGAATAATTTACTGTGTATATCAGACTTCAATGTCATAAGTTAAATGACGTTTACTAAATTGAGGGTAAGCTAGTGTTGCCAACTCGGATTTTGAAAAAGTCTTAGGACAGATAAGAAAACTACGGAGAAATAGTACAATTTCCATATGAAAAATACGTAAATCTACGTACTTTTTTCTTAGTGAAATGAAGAGAGCAGGATAGGTAAAAGTTAATAAAACGACAATTTATAAGACCCTAAAAGTGGTAAACAGCAGACAAATAAAACTGTTTAGAGATATCTCCGTGAACAAAAATAATATTCCAATAGCCGATACGGGTAATTATTACTTTTTGTATTATCTACATGTGGTAATTCTACGGTGTGCAGGTTTCCTCACGATGTTTTCCTTCACCATTAGCAAGTGATATTTGAACTTAAAACGCACTTTTTTGTAAAAGAGATGCTCGCCATGGATTTAAACTCAGCACCCCGGAGTGAGAGGCTGAATTTTTAACCACTAGGCTATCACTAGTTTTTTTTTGCTAACGGTAAATTTTTTAAAAATAAAAGAAATGTTATATCGCTGCTACAGTCTGAAATTATTGCATGTTTATGAAATTTAAAATAATTAACCGTTACCAACCAAAAAATTCTATGAATTACCACTTGCAGATAATTTAAAAAGTTTGCTACATTCAGGATCATCGATTTATTTACATTATAAAATTTTTATTCTTATTTTGAGACAAATTGAACTTGTACATACATATATTTATTAAAATGTTGAATGTCTTTCTGCGAAGGCTCGCAGTTTATTTTTAAGCCACTTTTCGTATAAAGTAAGCTTGTTAGCGTGTCATTGGAAAGTGTTTCTTATATTAGTTTTCATCAAATTGGTGGCAGAATACAGACACTCGACATTTGCACTGTTATGTGGCAATGTTAATAAATTTTGTGCAAATTGAGCTAATAAGGGAAACATTTGAGACGAATCGCCTTTTCTTATTTTTGAAACATGACGTCAAAACTCATCTGCTTTGATTAGCTAATTCTCTTCAAACGGAACATTAGTGTTTCTTAGAATTCTCCGTTCCCAGTTTAATTAAAAAAATTAAGAAAGATGCAGACTCAACTCATACTTAACATATTTGAAGTTAATTATAAACATATTACCTGGAAACATTTGCCCTAAATGAGCTATAGACAGCACAGAACATTTGAGTCCAGCAATGTGCCAGTGTTTAAAAATCTTAAAATTTTCAACCTTTGGTCTCATCTACAAAGGGGAAGCGGTTTTTTTTTTTATTAGGACTTTTTTGTCTTAACTGTCTTATTTGATCTGGTTTAATACTGTTTTTGTTCATTATAATTAAAGTAGCAATATAATGATAATAATAATATTCAACCCATTTAAAGCAGCAATATTGTTTCCTAAGTAAATGTCTTCTGGGGGTAAATGGTATTAAATTTTTCCAAAATCAATATTTTTGTTTTCAATGCTGCAACTTTATCATGAAAGCTTGTTTTTTCCTGTTCAGTTAATTCCAAATATACTGGCTTCAAAAAACATTCCCATATAGTTTTGGAGGTTATAAAAAAATTTTCATATAGCAAGTAGAGTTTTGGACTTTCAGATTGCATTTCTTTGTTAAAATCAATTGAATTATGGCAACACGTTTAAAAAATCTAAATATAATCCTGTGGTTGGTTCCATACATTTATCAAGGATTGACTGAGCTGTAAGCAATTTGTCAGTTAACACAGCACTTTGAAAATATATGTAGTTTCAATGCTGGTAGTTGTTCTAGAAGCCTTTTCATAACTTGTAATAAGGATAGCTACCTTGTTTGGGCAAGGTGTAATTTTGTATGGTGTAACAGTTACAAAACATTGAAGCTCTTTATAGTCTACAGTGCGTTTTGGACTATTTTGTATATAGTTGTTAACATCATGAGCAGTCCTCCACACCTTGTGGTAACTTTTTGCAAGCATAATAGGCATAAAGATGTAAAGAGTGACATATGCATATTATTAGAAAAAGATTTGGAATATTTTTTGCAAACAACGTAAGCAGAGAATGATATTGTCCAAATACGGAATTAGTTCCATCAGTGGCAAATCCAACCATATTTTCCTTGTGTGGAATGTTTTTCTATTTAAAATATTTTGTACAAGCATTATGTAAGGCTGTAGCCGTACCATTAAGAACTGGTATTAGACATAGAAAACTATCTTCAACATGAAAATTAACTGCAGTTCTTACAATCGGTACCAAATGTTTAGTTGATGATCTGTCTCTACTCTCATCAACTATAAGTGAAAACCTTTTTTTTTATATTATTTCAATTAATTGGTTTTCTGCTACTTTACCAATAACATTTGTAATGATAGCATGTGCCTTTGTTCCTCCAAAAGTTAATTGTGATGCAAGCTTTGAATCTTGGACAACTGATTGTATAAGATCCTTTAGATTGTCTGCTAAACTAAATGGTAGATGGGCTCTGCTAGGAAACATGCCAGCTTTATTTCTTCAGACTTAATTTTTTTCTGTGAATGACTTTGATGCAGATTCTGGCAACATTGAAGTAATAGTAGGTTGAAGAATTGTACCTAAAGGTAAAAATAAACGCCTCAACAGGCCTGCACATTTATTTATCATGCAGGCTGGCTGTACGATAAATAATTCTGAACACTGAAACTGAAACCATAATCCTTTACATCTGATAATTAAATAAATTTACATTCACTAATCAGAATAACAAAGTAAAGGAATATTTACATTACCTAGTTCTTTCTTACACTTTATTGGCAAAGCAATTAAATAATTTAAAACAAAAAAAATACACATCAGTAGACCAAACCTATAACATTATTGTTTCATAGATTCTGCATGCTTTTTTAAATCTCTTTTACCTCCTCCACATTTCAAGCCACACTTACATAAATTACAATAAAAATTATGATCCTCTTTCTTGCTTTTGTTAACCCAACTTGAATACTTTTTGTCTTTTTCTCACAAGTGAATATTTTTGTTCATAATGCAGTTTGCTTTTTAAAGTGGGAGTAACAGTCCGCTCTTCCTCACTGTCACTGCTTATTTCCATAATTGAGAGCAGGAAGCTGAAAAATATCGAACTGAAACAGCTCTTTCGAAATCTTAGTTCGAAACATTTTGAGGTTAAGATTCACTTTTACGGCGGCAAGATCGTCTTAAGACGTTTCGTTTCTCACATAAGTCACACTTCTATGGAATGAACAGTTTGTGTAATGAATGGCCCCACGTGTTGAGTGGCGAGGCGAGTGTGCGTTAGTATGAAACGGAACGTTTGTTATCTTTTTTTCGCGAAAGTAACGGAAATTATGCCTATTCTGTCTAATGAGATATGTTATTTAGCAAATTTGAAAAATTTTGATAGAAAATACGTAGATTCTGGGACTAAAGTACGGAGTTTTGCAGGAAAGGTTTAAAATACGTAGATCTACCTAAAAAAACGTAGGATTGGCAATGCTGAGTTAGGCAACAAAACAATTTAAAGCTGAACTGGTGATTTTGGCGCTGCATGTCTTAGTGATTATCAGGTAAAAATAGTGAGTGAATTTACTAAAGTTCATGTTGTTTTTAAATGTATTAACAGATGGCGGTGCGACACAATAAGTTACTAATTTTTCATTTGTTATTATTATGAAAAAAATCGTATGTAAAGTTGAAGTTAAATTAGGAATTTACTGCATCGAGTTTTTACAATAGTAATGTAATTATCATTTTACTTGTTAGCCCGTAATTTTTTATATGTATGTGCAAATATTTAATAAAAGTAACGTCTTGTAACTAGTAATACTATTTAAAAGTAATGAAAAACTCGTCTCAGAAAACTATAAATTCGCTAAATAATTTAGGTGTCTATGTACATTTTATTCAATAAAAATGTACATGCTTTCCATTCATTCAAAAATAGTTTATGCTACTGTTATTTCATCTGTTAATTCGGAGATTCGTTTGTTGGACACAGAACGTTTCATATAAGTACGAATCAGTCATATCCACCGATTTTTGTTTCGTTTGTCTTCGTTTTATGATATGTAAATTAACTTCTGAACGATGACAATGTGCAAAAAATATAGTTTTAGTTGCTAAGGAGCCCTGAACTTAGCAAAGCTGTGAATTTCAAAACGCTATTTGGGTAAACTACTTTGTTGCATGTTTACTGAAACTAGTTTCTTGGAAATAATTTTTCCATGCGAGCAAGGAATTTCGTGATATGTAAAGCTCACATTAACGATCGGATAAAGATTTTTACATATTTAATTGAATAACACACACACACACACGACTAAATTATTATTGTAATAAACATATTTTTATCGTTTTTCGGTTCCCATGTATTTATAATATGTTCTTTTGTTAGAATTAAAAAACGTTGTTTAAAGATACTTCGTAAGTACAAAGTAGATCTTGCGTAGTTCAAAGTCTAAAGGTGCTATCAGTGCGATATTGATAGCCAATTAATATTATGCAAACTGAAAGTATGTATTATAATATATTTATGTAACGGGTTGATCTGAATCACGTAGTAAATACGAATGCTATGTATTCGTATTTTACACAATAATCGCTTTAAGTTATTAAATTGATTATCTATATTTTCAACAAAACCAGAAAATAACCGAATCTATGTAAGATTTCATTGAATTTCAACTACATGCTCGCGTAGTTCAATTTTTAGTAGAGCAGTAGAGTAGATGAGTTTGATATACTTAATTTGATACTAAAGTAGAGTACACAAAACTAACTCAATATATATCCTTGGGTAGTTTTATTTTCGACATATACGTGAAATAATTTCGATACTGTTATTGCCGTATATACAGATATGCCGTATATACGAGAAATATAACGTATCAATGATACATGTTTGTATGTTACATGTATCTTTTACACGATATCGTAAAGATTGTACAATCGCACAGTTTACGCGTGTTATATAAGTAGATAAATATTTACTCAGTGTGGATCATATGGAGTGAGTATTGAGTGTTGGCAGTGCATCAGTTTAGGATAAAGAAAATATTGAAGAAACAATGACGAAAGTAAATCAAGATTTGGTGAACGAGAGAAAAAAATGTACGTTCGATGTCAATGAGTTAATTCATGTCCTCGATGGCGGAGAAGAATATACCAAAGAAAGAAAACATGTTGGTAAGTAATATTACTATATATAACGCTTTTAGTCTAATACATGTAGACTTTATGGATAAGCAATTAGATCAATGCCGTGTAAAATGGATTTTTTTTAGAAATATATATTAAAATAAATTTTTATTGTTGGAAGCATTTTATTAATGGAATAATATTCGTTGCTACGTTCTTTCATAGGTATATATTATTCTAGGTAGATTTTTTATTGTTGTAATTAATTAACTTATTTTTGTAGATATTTCTATATCTAATCTTAATTAAAATATTTGCGCCACCAAAACATTGCAGAAGAGATGGTGCTGAGTGTAAAAGAATTAAAAGATGAAGTGCCAGAAGAATATATGAGTCACAAGGAGAGATATGAGAATTCTGTAAGAAAAGCGAGTATTCTACACAAAATACTTCTGGATTATGAAAACAAAAGAGAGTCATCGTCTGTGAGGTATGTCTACGTGAGTTTATATCGCCAGCTGCTTGAAATAGGTATTCACCTTTGTAATTGTTCAAAGGTCATTGCCGTTATAATGTTCAATGGCTCAAGTTTTATTCACACGTCTTTATGCTAATGTTTATGATTGAATTTATCTATGTTTTTATTTATATATTTAATTTGTATATTTTGACACCTTTTCAAGGAAGTTGTAATGAAGGGCGAACTTAGTACTTAAAACATATTTTGGTCCTCAATTTCGGAAGGGTCATGGAAATTTATGGCAACTGTAAAAATGAATTATTACGGGGTTTAGTTAAACGTATTCTGTGGGTACATTAAGGGAAAAGCATCTTTTTGTTATTAAATTGTTTAAGAGAAAGTGGTTTATCGTCATAGTAACAATCTTGATGCTGTGTGAAAATTTTACTGGCTGAGGTTGGTGCTGCTAGTGTAGTCATTTGGTCAATGTGGTTACGGTATGGTGTAACCTGCAGTCTTAGCTTCGTGTGTCTTGATGGTACTGTCATAAAGCCCCCCACCCCCCCCTCAGTTCACGTAGCACTTGCGTCATTGGAATTAACATTCACATGTTAAAGAAGGCCTAGGGGTAAGTAAATTGATGCAACAACTATCAGACCAAAGGTGAAGGACATCATAAGGAAACCTGCACGCCTGTTTTTCTCAGAAACCTGGGAAATAAACGTGATAGTCATATTCGTAATATATGTAGGTACAACAGCTTTATTTACATTTTTTCTCATTTCAAGTGATGGTCCGAGGAATACATACAAAGTGCAGCACGGAATTATTAAGGACATATCTCCCTTTATGTTGCATTACGGCATGTTCTTACCCACCATAATGAGCCAGGCGTCAGCGGAGCAGCAGAGTCAATGGCTTAACAGCAACCCCGAAATGATTGGAACCTATGCTCAGGTAGGAACACGATAAATACCTCTTGATTAACATTAAAAAAGTTTTAATGTTATAAACTTGCTTGTTTAATGATTAAATACATTATCGACTTACGGTTTTTATAATTAATGATTGTACAATCATTAATATAAGCGTTTATTGTCGTTATTTGTTATACCAACGGCTTGCTCGCTAACATATCATTACCTTAAGAATACATTTTAAATTATCATTTACATGAACACGAGTGTTTTATTTTCCTTTGTTTATTACATTTACGACTAAGTTTATCCGTGTGTTATTATCGTTTTAATTTGCTGAATATTACCAATTTGAACTGCTTGCTTAAATGAAGTAACAGTTATTAGTTTTCATTTTTATGAACAAATATTGATTTTTAGACGGAGCTAGGACATGGAACGTTCCTCCGTGGTCTGGAGACTACGTCGACTTACGACCCGCAGACTGAGGAGTTTGTCCTGGACAGCCCCACTCTGACTTCATATAAATGGTGGCCCGGTGGACGTGAGTTTGTTTTTTTTAATAAGAGAGTAGTAAACGAGTAAAAAGCAGTCAGAATTGCTGTCTTCCATAGACATCTACCGACCTATGGGACTGCAGGAATAGGACTGTTAGTGTCAGTTATTCCAGTTATTGTAAGTTATTTAGTTTCCCACCCATTCATAAAATCCTCTTGATGGCGTTTTTATCGCTGATTCATTCGATTTGTTTAGTAGTTAAGATGTTAAAAGCCTTTCTTTTGAAGTTTACATAATAATAAGCGAAACTTTTTTGTAGGGCAATCACCAATAATAATAATACAATATACCTTAGCAGTTGTATTTTACGAAATTGTAACATTGTCATTAAATAAATTTCGTAACGAAGTTGATATGTTTTTTCGCAAATTTTACGAATTTTCTTGTCTTGTATAAAAAAGATTCGTAATAAGTTCCTAAGATTCATAATTGGAAAATAAAATCTAACTTAACCTTACCTAACCTAACCTCACTTGACCTAACGAAATATTGTGACGTCAGTTTTTATTGATTATTTTAAACGCCTATTGCAGTGGCTCAAACGGCTAACCATTGTATTGTTATGGCTCAGTTGTACATAAAAGGAAAGCACTACGGGATTCACCCGTTCCTTGTACAAGTTCGCAATTTCGACACCCACGTGCCCCTTCCCGGTATCAAAGTTGGGGAAATCGGTCCGAAGCAAGGATTCCAGACTGCGAATAATGGTTTCCTTGGATTTAATAAGGTCAGGATACCCAGAACAAACATGCTCATGAAGAATTCACAGGTTTTAAAGGTAAATATTTTTTGCCAGTATTATTTCACTAAACTAATTATATTTTGTCTTTTCGCGTAACGGCATAATAATATTAATAGTCATTTAGTTTCTAATTGATTATATTTGTTTATAAATATTCAATTATAAATTATATATGTATATATACATAGTTGCAAACACAATAGTTGTTAAATGTAAATTAAAATCGGAATTGTTCTCTTTTCTTTTTTTCTGTTTCCTTTAAATTTCTCCTTCATACTTGACATTGAACACATTGAATAATTAATTATTTTAATTTTTAATCATTTTATTTTTAAGTCAGGTTAAATTTGTAAGGTTAGAGATAATTAATACTTGGTCATCTCTGCCTATACGGTAAGACCATGCCGATGTGGTTAAAAATTTTAATTATAAGACAATCTGGGCGTCAACAGACTCCGTATCGTTTGACACTTGGTACATAGAACATAATCAATATCCCCACTAGTTTTGTCGAGGGTAGCAGGACAATTTTTATTTAGCAGATGGCAGCACTGTCTTATGAGACGAGAACAGCGTTATAGACATGGGCAATATCGTCTTTCACAGGACGTTGCTGACCTAACAACATTATTAGCAATAATGATAACGAATATTGTTCTTGCCTTTTAAGTTTCACCTCTATCGAAGACTCCAAACAATTTATTTATTATAGGATGGAACATACGTAAAAGCGAAGAGCGATAAGCTCACATATGGGACCATGGTGTTCGTGAGGGTGTACATCTTGTCGGATGTGTCGTACGAGCTGGCCCGGGCTGCCACCATCGCGGTCAGATACGCTGCGGTCAGGCACCAGTCGCAGCCGAAGCCTGGGTAGTTACCATATTCATTCACTTAGCCCATGTAACTTCGCCGCCATTGGCGAATATTGTGTCTGATTGGCAGAAACTTCTATGAAAGTGTACTAATTAGGGGGCTTGGGGGAGACCAATGTCTGATATCTCAATACCTCATAACTATCCTCTCTATCAGATTTTTCTAATCTAACTCTTTTCTAATCGCATTTATCTTTTTGCTAGATAATATCAAATATACGACGACTAATAAAAAACAATTATTATACCTATTAAGAACATATTTTTAAATTACTAATTACAGTGACTCTTTTGAGTAATAAATGCCTGTACTGTAATGTATATCGACCTGCCCGTAGAATAAAGTTTCATAAGAACATGTGATCAACACACTTTTTCTTAATTTTTTAGACTATTTAGATCTATATTTTATGGCAGTGAAACAAAAATTTAAATA
>DWJK01003722.1:0-12759 GCA_018248815.1 Croniades pieria auraria
GTGAGCCTATTGCTATACACCGGGCACAACTCCAGACTCCGAGTCACTACTAGAAAAATCCAATAGTACCCGACCCGGGATTTGAACCCAGGACCTCCCATTCGGCAGTCACGCATGCAACCACTCGACCAAAGAGGCAGTCAAACTGAGTACAATGTGTGCATGTACGCATCTATTAGGTCAAGTTTGTTTTGATCAAAATTGTTAAAAGGACAATAAGTTTAAAACTATAAGGATAATAAGCTAATAATAATATTATTAGTTGCGTATATAGTTTGTAAAATTTTTCCTACTAAAATTTTTTCTACAGAAACAAAAACGAATAAAATACATATTTAAAAAAAAAACCACCGCCTCGGAAAAATACCTTTAGTCGTATTTTTTTTAAATATCGAACCAGCCAGCTATGTGAAAAACAATATGGCGCCCGCGCACCGGATCAACGTTCGTGAATTATTACAGCATTACCAACAATAGTACGACGTGTTTCTAGTCTTTTGTATGATAACAATAGCTCCTAGTGTCACCAAGGCAGCGAATGGCTGTTTTAAACAAAGACATCCTGCGGTCACCCTCAGGTGTGGCGACCGCAGTCTCATTAGAATTTTATAGACTAAACCAGCCGTAACTAATTGCATTGTGCTTATATATATAATACTTTAATTTTTATTGTATATAACACATATGTCTGCCATTAATTAGATTCACACTAAATTAAATTCGTATCATTGATGAAAACTTGATGTATGGGCCAGGGATCTTTACAGCTGAGTAGGTTGTGATGTCAATTGATATCCAGGACAATATTTGTGCGACGAACATGAATACTGACGAATACTGAACATATGAAGAATACTGGCAGTTAGTGATAAATTACACAGGATAAAATAAAACTAAAAAAAAATTACATACAAGTTAATTTACTTCCGTATTGTCTATATTCGACAATAATCTGTTGTCAAATAGTACAGAGCGGTGTCCAATAAAGGTGTACTCTTTTACATATGAACCTCAATAGCGTTAAAATTTAATAAATTGCTAATCGTAACTATAAAGGGATTAATTAATATCAAACTTAATTGGTGAATCGTGGGAGTGTACTACACTTTTCTGTCATGTTCCTTTACGTTTTTTAATAAATTACTGTCGAATTTCGACAAGTGGACTAGTCAAATAAAGAAATCATGACAATAGCTAGCCCGACGTACAAAAACATACGATTATTGTGATTTCATCGACGCCGAATTATTGAGTCACGATCCTGTGTAAGTCACCGCAATGGAACTGTAGTGAGACGTCGGAACTGCGAATGGTTGAGAGTAACAAAAGCTCAGATTCTTCTGGGATGAATAGTAAATAATGATTCTTCTTTTGTTCTACGCTCTTTGCTAATTTATATATTCTCTGTTATACAATGGCTTAGGCGCATTCATGACGAGAATTGGATGGTAGTTTTGGCATTCAGTGTATTTTATTACCTATAAAATCGTATCTTTATACATAAATGTCAGGTAAACCAAATGGTTCATTGTTATTAATGGTAGGTTTACACCAACAGTTCGTTAAAAGAAAAGAAATGAGATTTTAATTCCTTGTTACAGTTGTTTACGGTGTAGATTAAGAAGTCTAGACCTGATCAGGCCTGTAAATGCAAAGAGCATTTACAGGCCTAATTTGCTGTTTTAATAAGAATGTAATTCCTTTTCTTTCTTTATTCTTGATTGAGTAATACTATGCTGTAGATACATGTTCACTTTAATTCATGTGAATAAATTTTTTACATTGTTTAGTTTGTATTATAGTTTGACCTGTGTAAAAAAACTGGTCGATTACGATGTACACAAAGCTTTTAGATTCTCTGTGCTCGCAATATTTTTAAAAGCGGGTAGATACAAAAAAATCTCTTCACGTATATCTAGAAAATAAAGTCCATTTTTAAATTTGGAAAAAAACGAAATATGGTATCTTGTTAAGTTGAAGTACCCAGAATAGGAGAGTTTTTGCTTAGATTATTCCATTCTTTCAGCTCTGTACGACACGAGTTAGACGTTGATTGTGATATGCCGTTGATTGTGTGATAAGCCTTACCGGTTTCACTTGAGTCCAAGGTTGTAGCGATAACAATCGGAATAAACTACACAATGGCATTAAAAAAAAATTAATCTCTTATTAAACTCTTGCATGCACTACTTTAATGTAGAGTTGATTTAAGGATATTTTTTGTATATGCCAAATTTACGCAGTGAAATAATAAATATCGTAACGTAAGTTTTGTGTTAAATGATGTTTTTATTGATAAAGATCCAGGTTTCACAGTACATTATTAATAAAGATAAGCTCTACATCTAAACATTTTTAATAATAATTAGTCATTAAAATACAATTATTGCTTTGTTTTACAACTGCAAACATGATGTTGAACGCTATTTCTGTAAATATATAATAAAGTAATTATCAAATCATATCAAAAGTAATTCAAACAAAAATGGCGGTTATAAGTTTTCTAAATCACTATTACGACTTTTGCGATAGAGTGTAGAACAAAAGACAGTGTAGATGAATACATAGATCAGTTAAGCACCATAAAACCCTTGAACAAAGCTGCAACGATTTTCAGTCCTGAGAGAACGAATCATGAAAAGTTTGTCCATGTATCCTAACATGACATGCAGCCTTGTCCACGTCAGGAGGGCGTAACAAGTTTCCAAGCGAATACTAAAATGTATTTATTAGTCTTCGCTAAAGCCGAAGATTAATTTACAGCAATATTCATTAATGACTTCGATTTATTGCAATGTATTATTTCATTTTAAAGACAACTTGTTAAATTTACGAAAATATAACCAACATTAAAATTATTATTATTTTAGGTAATTATTTTCGAGCGCGAAAAATATTTAAAAAAAAGTTACTATTTAAAACTACAAAGGTATTTTATCCTGCTATTCATAGTGAGCAATATAAGATATTTATATCAAAACTTGGTAATTAAAAGTGATTAATTATTGATACCGTTATCTATGAAAATAACATAGGTATGTATTGTCAGGAAATTTCAATAGGAAAAATACTTGATACAGGTATATAGGTACAATAATATCTATTGTTATCTACTGAACGTTTAAGTATGTTACATTTTAATCTTAACCTTAAAAAGTTATGGGTACTTGACTAGTTTGCTAGTAGTTCATTTTCTCAATACTTGTAGAGAACAACTTAGAGAATAAAAAACATTTATTTCGTCACCAAAAGAATACCAGGGTTTTTAAAAGCATGAATACTATTACTACTTAAAATAAAAGGAAATCTAAATGATGTAGTAATGTGCGATGAATTATGTTATATTATGATTGTAAAAATTATGAATCGTAATTAAAAACCCCGCCTTTTTAGCATTTTTGAACATTACATTTCGTACATATCGTGAAAATAGGCACCTATATTATATAAATCAGCAATAATTTTTTTACAAAAAGTACTTTAAAGTTTCGCGTTTACAAATTCCATTGTGAAATATGCAATGTAACGTATATATTTGTGAATTCTGCATTGACAAATTGAATGTTGCACCTCGTACACTGGGTGTGCATCTAACGGCACGGTAACCCAGTAACACACGGATCACATGTGACTGCTAATAAGAATTCCACGTTCACCATCCGACCAAGCCCCAATATTACCAATTGGTAAAAGTCAACTTTCGAACCTTATAAGTACACTCACCTTCTGCGACTTTAACGCATTACAGGGCACACGCAGGATCTCAAGATTCGTTTTTTGACTGAAAAGTATATCACAGTATAATGCTGCACATTCACGGGTTATTATTAACGCACTGACACAAAATTATACGTTTCGTAACTCACTGAACGCACCGCAAAAACAAAATAAAACAATATAGGGGACTGTTCCGCGGTACCGTCGCGCGGAGAGTGTCGGTCGCGACTGGCCGATGCGCAAGCGGTCGCCCGCGGTTCTAATTATATCGCGCCAGTAATACGAGATATAGTCGCTCTTTATTGAGGAACTTTTTTGTGTTTGTTTTATGCGAGATATTGAGCGGACAGCCGATGTCTGCTTCAATGCTGGACGACGAAAGCTTTACATATCCTTTACGGAGCCCTAAAGCACTGAAATCTAATATTCCGCTTGGGACTACACCCAAGGTAATATTCCAAAAATTTTATACGAATCAGCTTTCTGATTGCCAAACAAGTTTTGAACTACGTTTTTATAGATATTATTACTTCTCCATGTTTAATTAATTATTTTGTTGGCTCAATAATTTTTTACGACTTAACATTAATATAAAGCACAAACCATTCCAATGTTAAGCGAATACAAATTATGTGCAAAAACACAAAAATCACTTTATTTCAGTGTCGCATATTATCTCTAGGGCGAATTTTGAAAAAAGCATGGAAAGTAAAAGTGACCGTACTAAGAGTCTTTACAAAAGTAACTGTAGATAAAGAATATTTGGGTATCGATAAAGAAACCGATGGTAATGGCAACTTTGGAATGGCAATACATATACCTACATAAGTATAGCTTCACTCTTTGCGATTTTTAATATTCTAGCGTCACAATTCAAGCGCATCCTGCATGAATATGTCTACTCATGACTGCCGCAATACTCTTCCAATGATTAAATTAACGTTAAACGTATTATGTAGGTATTGTGAAAAAAATATTTCACAAATGTTCTAAACAATAATAGCTTAATACTTTCGAATTCATTCATTTCATTTTCGAATAAAATATTTTGGTAATCTTTAATTTAAATTATTTAATTAATATCAAATTTTATATCTTCATTTTAAATAGTTTTCAGATAATGTATAATTTGTTATAATTAAATGAACATTGCAAAGTACTCTACGATCCTTAGCCTTCTCTATAATGTTGCATGTAGCCTCATCTCCCATAATGTTGCAGTACCGCAAACTTTCGTTTTAATCTTTGTGAGAGACCCGCTTCTGAGTGTGGAACAATGAAGTGGTTGACGATGATGGTAAAATGTTCTATTTTTCATGATGTGATTAAATTTCGTCAATGTCTATCACATAATTAAAATTTTCCGGAATTAATATGTATTAAATATGTTTTTAATGAAAACATGCTAACATTTGTGTTCAGACATTCTTTTTGATGCGAAATGTACTATATATTATTGTTCATTTTGTATCATTTCGTATTATTTCATATCATTGTCATCGTTAAACTTGAAATACCTACTGGTTGTTCGAAGTCCGGAGTAGTGCCTGATGTATGGCAATAAACTCACCTAATATTTCATAGAACATTTCATGGGTATGATATGACAGGTGAAACATGTAAGTACTACACTTCTGTGGTCTCTTCTTACCTCTTCTGGGAAATACCAATGTGATTTCATGTTATTGTTATTGTTAATATCTGTGGCCACGGTAGTGAGTATTTCATAAAAAAACCTCATAAGTAAATTTCAGCTCTAAATTACTTTCGTTAAGTTTGCTAACAGTACCTTCCCTGGACTAATAGAGATTTGAACGCGTACTTTTTAACGCTGGTCCAGTGCGAACTAAATACTCGTTCGAATGAGTAAATTGGCAATGTAAGGGATGCACTAGCAGGTTAATGAAAATTTAGCATTGACTTTGAAAGAGACAAGGAAAGCAGGAAAGAAGGAAAGAAAGAAGGAAAGAAAGAAGGAAAGAAAGAAGGAAAGAAAGAAGGAAAGAAAGAAGGAAAGAAAGAAGGAAAGGAAGGAACCTTTTTATTTGTGATATGTTCACACCTTCACGTTATACAAGCGTTAAGATATAAAAATTTAACAAATTAACTTTTTGCTTACTACCACCAAATAAATGATGTAAGACTAATACTGAATCTGAGGGGTCCGAAATAGGAGCATTTCAATGAAGGGTTTTATGAATGTAGAAGAAGCACGGTCGGTTTCTATGCATAGAGATTTTTGGTATTCGGTACTCTCAACCTATCTCGTAAGTGACCTGGCGTGAATAATAATATGTATGAATAATAATAACTGAACGCTACTTCCTGGAAATGCGAAATAACGGAAAACCACTGTCAGATGATGGATAAATTGTTTGTTTTGTAATTTAATGATTCACGTTAACCAGCAAAATGTTTTATCAACACCCTATTGTTTGTTTACAATTATATTATTGATGTTTTCTAATATTTAAGTGACATGTAAACAACTGGACACTATTCTAAGCGACTCTTCAATCTGAAATTCCTCAGAACTTTAGAAAATTGTAAAAACTTTAAGCAAGAAATGCATTTAATCTATTTATAACCCATATCCACAGCACGTTTATAAATTATCATAAATAATTCTAAAATATGAAAACTTCTTAATCTGAGTCAAATAACGTACATTTTCCTTATTATAATTTCAGGAATCAACGATTATTTCTCGTTATTCTCCAATCTTAATATTTAGCATTAAAATTCGTTGAACTTGCGTTATATTCACTTTTGGTAAAAACAATTGGAAACCAAAATAAAACATTCTGTACAAGGTGAACGCGGGCGTGTCTTACGACGCCGTGGCGCCATGACGGACATACGGATAAAGAAACATCACACCAGTATCTCGTTCTTAACATGATATTTAACATAATTTTAACCGTAATACCCTTAATCACAACCTATCTCTAGTTTTAGATATAATCTATTGTTTCATTCTATCATATTTCATTCACCTTAAAAAGGTGTCAATAAATAAAAAAATATTTTAGCATCGACAGCTTTTGCGAAACCTGTGTTGTAGCCGTCAGCAAATCTTCAAATGTCATATGCAACTTCTGCGACCTAGTTTTGTAGGTTAGTTTCATAATGATACGGATTTAATATTTACGAATAAGTCAAATAAAAAGAAAACATCATGTTTCTCGAAATATATTCTTTAAACGATATGGACATTCAGTTAAGTAAGTTTATTAACTTATTTGTTGATTTATATTAAATTTCGAGTTTACAAAAAGTAAAGCAACAAAAAAGTGGACTTAAAGCTAAAAGTTCGCTTAATCGTGGATTTTTTTTATTAACACAAATTTGCGTATTATTAAATGAAACAATTACTATTTTATTGTATTTTGAACTTTGTCGAACAACGTCATCAATATTTTGGTTATTTAAATCTAGGACGGGCTAAAGTAATAAATGTATTAGTTTTGTTGTGTGTTTGAACACAAAAAAAAATACAAATGATTTGTGTTTTATCATAGAGATATTACATATATAGTAGCCGCGCCAGGCAAAATGTGTCCATGGAAAAAAAAGAGAAAGCAAATGAGGCTATCTATCTGTGTCTCTTTCTACTCGCGCACGCACAGGTAGTGCTAGTATGAGTCATGTGTCAGTAGTTAGATAAGGAGGGGTATCGCGATCGTTTCTCTTTTTCTAACTGTCGGACTTTGTCGCTTACAGGCAGCCGTTTGTCTTCCCTGCTCTATATACATATAAAATCTCTATGTATTTTATACAAATCTACTGTCAGTTTAATAAATTACTATGTCTAATTGCTTGTTAACGTCCTGAAATAAGTCATTTTGATTATTAAGATGTGTTTTAACGATACCCGGTTTCAAGCGAATGATTTATTTTCGTTTATTATTAGGTGTTGGATGTAGTTTCTGTCCGTGTGTTGTTGAGGCGCATTAGTCACTCGGCCTTCTAATGTAGAAAGATAAGTCTACGACCTAGCTCCCAGTAATCCGTGTCGATTTAATTATGATTTATAACTGCACTGTGTGCTCTCTCGACTCGGTTCAAGGAGCATCGACATAATGCATGCATGCAATATACATACATTTATACAATCGTTTGCATGTAAAATGCATATTTTACATATAATGATACAATAAAGTCTTTTTTATTTGTTGTAAATGGACGATGCGTATTTACGTCCAATGATCCATTAAAATTATTTATCATTTTCTTGTAATGTGTAAAATCGTAATAAAGTGTAAAATCACATATAAAATGCAGATTTTACATCTGATAACACATAACTTATAGTTATGAAGTTCTTGTTATATTATCTATACATATGTATAATAAAACTGTAACTGATCGCTGTTTGTACATGGCAAATATATTTAAAAATTCATAATGGGTAGTTGCCTAGAACAATGTTTTTTCATTTTGTCTGTATGTTTGTACACGCTAATCTCAGAAACGGCTTATACGGTTTGAATGCAGTTTTCAGGATGATATTGTGATTGGCTTCACTTAACATTTAGTGTTTTTTTCACTTAAATCGGTTTACAAATAAAGAAGTTATGTCAATTTATTTTTTCAAAACTTACGAAATCTACGCGTACGAAGTCGCGGGCATGGCTAGTATAATATAGTTATGACGTAGTGCTCCCTGTAAATATTAAATATTAGTTTTTAGTATATGTATATGTATTTATGTAGATTCTTGAGAGAGAGAAAAAGAAAATTGTAAAATTTAAAGTGTTGTTTAAGCGATAGAAAATTTGCGTTTAGACTCTTAATTGACACCACGTTTTTGATAACGTTGCTTATCAGTAGGTGCTAGTTTCTAGTTAGTATCTACTTTTAATTCGAGTTTAAAATTCTCACCTCTACTTATTGTTGTCCTCCTCCTAGAGCATCCTGTTACGGGATAGTTATATATAGATAACTATAGGTGTTTTTAACCAGCCAGTCTGTTGACCTTGAAATGTGAGTGGGTGGAGTACATACGTAACATCCTTAAACGGACCAAGACTTATAATTTATCACCCTAAAGATTTACGATAACAAAGTTTTTCTTACCATTAAGGAGAGTCTTAGAATGCTTTAAAGTATATTGTTTTATAATCTACACCATATGTAGACTCTACATGGACTCTACATCTACATTTATTGATGTCCTATAAAATGTGTAGTAGGTAGGTATTTTTATCGTTAACAGGACTTATAAACAATTGGAGAAAAGGAATGTGAGATGCACAATATGATTTGCCAATTTATCAACATTAATCTTTTCTTAATGCTTAGCACAATATCTTTATGTAACGACCATAAAACTTTAAATGTCGACCAAGTACATGAAAATTCAATTATATGTAATCGTTCGGTCTGCCAAATAATCCCAAATGGCGTCGCATTATTTCCGTTCTGGCTCGCCTGCTATCACAATTGCTACTAAACACTGATTTAAATTTAACTTTCCATATATCGCTCCATGCAATTAATTTTGCTGCCAGAACACGCTAATTGTTTCTCGGGCCTTGATATCTACTTTGAAAATATTGCATAGTCTAGATATTTGTTCAATAAATGAACGAGGAATGCAAAATAAACAGAATTCACTTAATATGTCTATGGCATGTGCCGTTTTAGCGATCGTGCAATCTACATATATTTTGTGTTATGAAAAATTTGAACAGATATTCTTGGTACATTTGATTTTGCTCTTCAGGAAATTATATAAGTCGTGACGTTCAGTATTTCGATTTTTGATGTATCTGTGTGTCTAACGTGTCTTTTAAATAGTAGTAGGTATACAAGCTTAGTGGGAGAGTTACTTAACTATCCAGCAATTATATTTCCTTTTTCAAATTTGGTACAGGAGGGGTAGTAAAGATGGCAAATAAAACATAGTGATATTATCGATGTGGACAGGATTATGGGCATAAGACTGTTAGTATCATAGATATATTATACGTAGATTAGGGGGACCAGCCTAAAATGTGTCCATCGAAAAAAAAGAGAAAGCAAATGAGGCTGCCTATCTCTCTATCTCTTTCTCCTCGAGCACGCACAGGTGGCGCTATAGCGTGAGTCAGGCGTCAGTAATGAGATAGAGTATCGCGATTGTTTCTCTCTTTCTAACCGTCGGACGTTGTCGGTTACAGGCAGCCGTATGTCTTCCCTAGTCTATATATTATATCTCTATGGTTAGTATCAGTTTATGATAAATATGTCATAAGTCTGCCGGAGGAATGTATTATAATCAATACATTCTAGTTAATCCTAGATCATAATTTAAAGAACGAAAAGTGCATTTTTAGTCTGTAAATTAGTTGTCTACAATGACATTGCGGTATATTAAACTTACGTATTACTGTCATGTTTTTGACAAATGCGTTACTAAGGTAACCGTTTTCTAAACTTAGTAGTGTTAAAGAGAATTCCTTTGTCGCAATTATTGCGAATAAACACTCAATAAAGCTTCTTTACGTAAACTATAGTTAGAATATGGAGTAAACATTACGCACATATTGAGGTGTATGTAATTCGAGTTTTGATTGTGAAGGTATTTCTTGTCTTAAGTGTTTAATTAATTATTATTTATATGGCGTCGGTGCATGTCATTAGAAATATTCTATACCCACTTATTTAAGGATTTATTTATGTTTTATCCTTTTATGTCTGTTTTCATCAGCTCTCTATGCTAAGGATTTTTATTATTGCATCAGCTGTTAGATCGCCTTTGTTTATATCGTACTGACCATCTGTTGGTGGGGTTTAATTTTCTTTACATATAATAAAACTTTCTATACCGATCTGTATACAGGTTTAACTCCTAGATTTGCCTGCTATTGGAACTGGGTGAAATAAAAACAGCAGTCACGGGTATGATTAAATTGAGAGATGATCCTTTTTTACAGCAGAAATAATGGATCTTAATGTGATGGATAAGTTGCGTCTACTCAAGATCGACACTGAATTACGACCGCAAATAAAAATGAAGCCGATGAGTCGTTACTACTTTATTACGGCTACAAATCCTGGCGAACAGTTCTTTGTGTTTGCTTCCACAGCAGCTTGGTTGATAAGAAAGATTGGTAAAGATTTTGATCAGCCTAATGAAGAAGATGACCCGAACGGAATTATTGCTAACATCACAAACATTCTACGAGAACAAGACATCGCGGTAGAGTTTTCTTCACACAAACTCAAACAAGGTTATGGAGAACAAGTTTGCTATATCCTAAACAGTTTAGCTGACCAAGCGTTAAAAAAGGAGAATTTTGAGTGGCAACAACCGATTGTCGACATGCCTGATACTGAGGAAACGACAGATGACATTGATCAAGTTGAAGATGAAACAGAAATCGCTTTGGATAAAATCGACGATGATATGTCTATTTATTCTGATGAGACTGATGGAGAAGAAGCTGACAAGACGCCTGAAAAGGACTCGAATACGATGAGTTATAAGCTTCACGATTGGGAAGCATGGAAACTGGAGCTAGAGAGAGTAGCTCCAGCGCTGCGTCTGAAGATTTCTGCGGATGGCCGCGATTGGCGAGCACGACACGCCCAAATGAAAACATACAAAGATGAACTTTTTGAAAGGTTTAAAACGACAGGTTCCCAGCTTAATAAGCTTCATAATAATATTACATCTGTTATGGATAAGGTTGCAGCAAGGGAGAATATTCTAAATGATCAATTCGAGCCTGTCGTTCGCGAATATGGAACCCTATTAGATGAATTGAGCAAAGTATCAAACGAATACAAAGAAGTGAGTGTAGGAGTTACTGAAAGGCAAGAAATGTTAAATGAATTGACATCTAAAGTGGAAACTATTAAACAAAGAACGGAATCGAGAGGCTCATCAATGAATGATAATTCTCCGCTCGTAACTGCCAAGAAGGCTGTGGAGACATTGAAAAAGGATATACAAGAGCTAGATTTCCAAGTGATAATTTTATTATGGTTGTTGATATCGAAGGAGAATCCGAAAAACAACAATTTCTTCGCTAATGCTGAATCGACTATCGCTGCTGGAGAAGCATATTAATTACCTTTTGCTCAAGATATAATTTTAGTACCACGTCCATCTGCCACAGAGGCAGGAACACAGCACCAATTCATAGTCAAACACATGTTTGTCAAGGCGTCTGAATTGTAGCGTATTTATAGTCATATGTCTATGACAACTGTTACAAGTGACAATAGGTTCTCTGCAATAAAAGTTATCATTATTTTTATTATGACCATCATTAGATTTATAGATTAGTGATAAATTACTTTTGAATTATTGATTTATATTTCGGAAGCCGCATGGATTATTTATTATTTCTCTTCTAGTTGCACTAAAAATATTTTAGACAATATTTTGAGACAAAATATGATTATTACTAAGGAAATAAATAGAAAAAAATATATTTAAAATCAACTATTTATTGATTTTTGTACATTTTCAAAGTAATTCACAAAAAAGTATGAATTATTTATTACGTGTTTAAATAATATACATGATTTAATAAAATAAAAATTATATTTAAAATACACATAATTTTAACAATAATTTTCATTGCTGACAAATAGAAATTAAATATGTTCTTTGGCCAAATAATATCAATAATACTATGTAAACACTTTAATTATGCAAATATATATATATTTTTGCAAGTATTACAATAAAATAGTAATTTTGTATAAAAAGGAACATATTATTATGACACAATTCCATGAAGAAATATAAAAAAATAATGATTGTACGTAAAATAACTATACAAAATATATTTCAATGTAACCGTTACTTACCCATTATTCGTTCATGCTATACACAAAATCGATTATTCCAGAATCGATCTTGCGCACTATTGCTTGCGTATCAAATTTAATAATCATTTCGTAATGTTACTTTCTTATCACCAAGGCAAGTATACTATACTATAAGTTTGATGCATAGTTTACTTAAAATTGTGCTTTTATTTTACTGAGCGGGGAAAAGGGAGGGAAAATAGTATCTTAAAGGTTAAAATTCACAATGTTTCC
>DWJK01003723.1:0-12758 GCA_018248815.1 Croniades pieria auraria
CTGCTCCAGCGGCTATCGGTTCTGCGACAGGTGTGACCAGCCCACTGCCACTTCAGCTTGCTAATCCTTTGGGCTATATCGATAACTTTGGTTCTCTGTCGGATCGCCTCATTTCTGATGCGATCCTTCAGAGAGACGCCAAGCATAAGCATTTTAAACAAGCTTTTTCTATATGTTTTATCGTTAAAATATTGACATATTTTCCCCGTAAAGTGTATTATTTCACACTATCCATAAAACATCGACAAACTCGCGTCCGATCACTCAAAGAACGTGCTCGGCTCCTGTTCTCGCTAATTTATAAAATGGCGCGTTCACACTTTCAGTAGTAATGTTAACGTCAGCCATTAAATTGCGATACATACAATTTTATTATAAAAAATATATATTACTGCAATGTATTGTATTCAGATGTAAAATTGGTTTGATAATTACTCATTAATCCTGGAATAATAAAAATAGCATCGATTTATTTCTTCCCAACAGAAGATAAAAAAGTCAATGATATAAAATGTCTCTAGTCAAAATAAAATATACTGCCGTCCGAGCAAGTGCTACAAATCATCGGATCTCTCTATTCCATGACAAAAGTGCTCAACAATGCAGTTACATGAATGTTATTCTCTGCATTATGTCCAAGTTAACTGCGAGTTTGAAGCGTCGCATTTATGAGTATTTGTCAGCATATTATTATCTAATGAATTATGCTGAGTAGTACAAGATACAGTATTTTCTATGACAGTGTCTTAACAAGGTATTCAATATAAATTTGCATTGAAATACTAACGCAACATTATAGTGATAAAGACTGCACTAACGGTCTTTCTATGTATGACTTTAATCCCAAAGCAGAAAATCACAAAAAACATATTTAGTTCAAATTGTCAATGTTGAAGATATTTCTTTAATATTAACGCAAGTTTGGCACACAGATATTTAATTCCGTTTCACTTTTAATGCGCAAAAGAAAGTAGCAACGCGCATGTGACAGCGCCCAGATGTGCGCGTGCGCAACACGTCTGGAGTGCGACTAAGTCTGCGTATCATCACATTATTGTTTATCACCTGACTGCGAATGTTTCATTTGTACTGAACACGCGGCCGGAGACACTTGGGGCTAATTACTCTGACAGATCCATTGTGTTAGCGGACGGTAGGAATAAACCGTGCAAAGGACTTTTTGTCCATATAATGAAATACATATAACATCTACTTTTCAAAAGCTTCATTTATATTAAAATATTATGTTAAAAAGTATCTATATTAAATCTAAATATTGGGATCCAAGCAAAGCTGCTAAGCCGCAGAATTAATATTAACTGATGAATTATTTATGTATCGTACATTTTGCTATATAATTTTATTCATATTAAGCTGCTGCAGGCTCATGCGGGCTATATTAATATATCAATTTATATTAAAACTACAATCTTAAATAGGACTTCAATTATTCTTGAAGTTACTCAGGTGGAATGCAGACAACCACGGGTTATTGTTACCATTAACCACCATAACCGTCTAAGGTAAGTACGTAAATACATTATCCTTACTTTTGCATTAAAAAACAACTGTAATAAAATCATATAACTCGTAAAATAAGAAATAATACAAACTAAATAATCAAAATATTGAAATTTAAATAAATAGTACATTACAACTTAATACGGATTACGGGATATGATTATCACTATCGTAATTTAAATGGCAACGGTGGCGGCAAACAGAACTTAAACAAACATCAAACCTCACTAGAATTACACGCAGGAGCGTGCAAGCGTAGATAATCCTGGAGATAAGATTGACGGAGCTACCTCCCGTGCACCTGGAGATAAGTGAGATAGCAGAGATATTTCACGAGGCTCATTTGCATGTTGAGCCACTGGCCGCCGGTCGCTGATTTAGCTAAGATAATACTTAGCTGGTTACCAGGGTGATAACTCATATGAGGCAGTGTAATGGTTAATGAACTTGTCTGCAAGTAATGGGTTGTGGCTTCAATTGTTACTCAGGTCAAATATTTGTATGATGTGCATTTTGTTTGTTTTATAATAAAGTATAATATAAGGTGTATTATTATTACTACTTATATTTTTACTTTCAAATAAGTTTTGGTTAATAAACTCGATATTAGCGGGCTTTTGAGCAAACATTGAGGAAGTATATTCTTGAATTACGAATCTATGGAAAGAAATTTTCTAACTATTCTACGGGTGTTTAGAAATACTGATTTTTATATAGTTATGTATGTGAGTGGGTGGATCTGCAGTATTTTTAAGCTATAGTGTAAACTGTGTGGTACGATTCCAGCGGAAGTAATAATGACGGGGATTGTCCTACCGAATTAATTTCCATTGGGAATTTAGCTCTATTGAGTGACTAACGTATTTAGCTAGTTTTTCAGTATAGGATGTGTGCAGATTGTGTGTATTAATATTGTGGGTATAGCTATGTTACAAATGAGACAAATGAGCTTCCAATACACCCTGTGTAGAGAGCATAATTCTTCAACATACCCCAACCCTGGAAAGCGTGAACATGAAAAGAGGAAACGAAAATAACTATTCTTATCTTAACTGCATGTGTCCTCTTAGAAGGGGTTGAAAGTTTATATCTACGATCACTATTAAAAACAAAACCCGTGGGTTCCATAAGGAACGTTTTGAGATAAGCTAAAATGATTTTTCGAAATATTTGGACCTAAAAAAGGTCGTCAGGATAAACAAAGTCGCTCTACGGGAGAGCGATTTGTCATAGTTAAGAGATCCCTAAACAAACAAAATGACATGTGCCAACGGAATTAGAGTAACAGTTGCTGCGAGTGGAGAGCGTTCACCAGGATATTGGCACGTACTCATGTCCAGCTCTTATGTTTAAATATCCGGAAGACAAAACGAGAATCTTAATGTGATTGATGAGGAAGATGACAAAAATCGTACTAGTGTTAGATATGTTGAGTAACAATAAATGTCATACATGTGTTGTCTCTCGGTCCTATATTTATACATATATGTATGTATATACATTATGGTACCTATTTTATATGACTATTTTTACGTCCCACTTGCTTTTTACGTGAAGAATACGATGCAAATTAATTTTTATATATATTTTTAAAATAGCAAGTTTTGTTACACTTATGTTAGTGTGAAGAAATAAAAACAAAATTTTACCTAAAATATCTGCAAACTTGTTTACTGTTACTGTTAGAATGTTTCCTAGGATCAGATAAATCAGGTACGAGGTACCATAATCCGTTGTTCGTTTTACTCTTGGACACGGCGTTTCTTTCGGAATGGAAAAGGCTGTCACCTTAGTCCACCATATTGGCTAAGTACGGTTTGGTAAAAGATTAAGAATACTTTCATTGTCATCATCAGCTTGTCTCATTCCATTGCTGGATATAGGCCAGCTGACTACCTCACTGTGATTGCAAGCGCGACTGCTGATCGAGAGGTGCTGGATTCGAATCTCGGGTCGAGTACTATTGGATTTTTCTATTTTAGATTATCTCGGCTCGAAGCCTGGATCTGTGCCCGGTGTATAGCAATAGGCTCACCACCTAATGTAACTGGTTAAACGTGGAAATTAGTGCACGTCTCTACCTACTCCTTTGAAGATTAAGGCATGATGTTATGTTTTTTGGATGATTGTCTGCGAAAGACTGCAGATAATAGCTGGATGCTGTAGGCCGAAGAAAGCACCAAAACCAACACGAAGAAATCTATCACTCCGTTACGAACAGCATACAAGAGCCCAGATTCCATGCAACCGCTATCTTTCCGCATCTCATTTGTCAAGCGGGGGTCCGCACTAACAATTGCAGCGAATTCACGCAATCAACACATTTCGGTTACCGAGTCACGCCAATGTATCATCATCTGGCATTTCAGTCTATTTTCAACCCTATAGCTAAAGAAATACAGTCCGTTGCAAGATAGGTTGGTCTGTGATTTTTGCGCCCAGAGATGATGAAGGCGTCAATATCGATATGGACTTTAGTTCTTTCCGATAAGGCGTATGTTCGGTTGCGAGGGGGAGTCGGGGTGATGTGATGCGACTGTGCCCCAAATGTGCCCCGTGGCCCACTTCTGCCGAATTTCCGCCTGAAATGGGACCGGCTGCTCGTTTGGTTCGCTTAACGCGATTTTCGGTGATAGGTCCGCTGCAGTGTACACGGGTGGCGTATCTGAAGACAGATCTGGACATCGATCTTATCGTATAAAGAGATAATACATATTATTGTTTTATTTTAAGGTTATATATCAATTTTTCTTCGGTTTGTGCGTTTTTATCTTTTGCTTCACAAACTTCATATTTCATTATTATTTTAACTATTTTAAATTAAATATGTTACTCGGATATAGATCTGCGCCTGCATTCAAACTCAAATAACATACCATAATGTCAATCCTACATTTCCTCGAAAGAGTAGACAGAGAAGTGTAGTAGTTCCAATTTTCGCTGGTTATTGTCCTAAGGAAAAAGTTTTGAGCCTATTTCCACCCAACAAGCACAAATCCAGAATCCGAACTACTGCTAAGAATTTTAGATCAACGAGACAGCCATATACCTCAAATTCATTTGATTGTCTGAAATAGAAACGTACATTAGCTTTATGTCATAGTATCATACGCACCTACCCTCTCACCATTTGTTTTTCGTTCTTATCTCCATCAACAATAAGGTAGCCTGGAAGAGTTCGCTATTTAACGATAAGGCCGCCTATTGTACAATCTGTAATTCTTTTTTTCTGTATTTATATCTCTTTATGTACAATAAAGATGTACAATATTCGATGTACAATAAAGAATACTACTACTACTACTTTTGTATCAAGCTTTTTACAAGGTACATAGTCGTGTTTGTCTCATTCAAGAAAAGAAACGACCTGCCGTGCAAAATTGTATCTCGTGACCATTGCTACGTGTGTGGCACATAATAAATCATAACATAGAATAATTGAGGTGGAAGGTCTCTACATATAGGCCAAATCGCATTTCGCGTCTCTCCACAAGTGTCTCTAGGTCTCTGTAAAAATAATACTATTAGTCATACAATCACACCACGCGGATTTGTTTATAGGTGTGACAAACAAACATATAAACATTAAATTCATACAGCTATACTAAATAAAATTTGAAAATGGAAAATAATACTGCTGTTTAGCAGCAAAACAGCTGCACTGATATATTCGAAATAAAGAAAATCACAATCTCCTATCAAGCTAATAAAATATTTGTATATTTACGACCACAAACCACAGAATATGCAACTACCCGCATTCAAATAGGGGAGCCTCCCTTTATATAAATAATCAACTTTGAACGTAAAGTGAGCAACCCTCTTGACGAGTTAACTGTGCAAATAATATCACAATAACTTACAGCACAATACGTTTGTAACAATTAGTCCACCGCCCTTCAGTACAACGCACTTTCAATCTGTGACCTACCCTAATGCAGTAGCGTGACCGTGTTACGTAAAGAACTAGGGATAATTCTATAACAAAACATTAAATATACCTATCAGATGTACTAATGACAGACTGAGAAGTTTATTGATATTATTAATACTCTGATTTTGTTACAAACTAGTTAATGACTTATCGGGGCATCCATGAGGTTATACCTGTGTCCAACAATGGCAAACAAATGGTCAGTAGATGAATAGACGGTTGATCTAGCGACAGGAAAGATTAAATTTTACACATACCTATGTACTTGTTTTTTGTAAACTAAAGTGAATTTGCTATGTGAAAGTGAAAAAGCTATGGAATATTTCATGAGTATCTATATATGTACGTATGTATTAAATTTTGTACTGGCTTAACTCGCGCACCTTTTGTCGTAGTGTCACTGATTTCAAACTAAGCTCACCTAGATTCACTACGAAGGATTTCAATAAGACGTCTTTTTAAAATGATTGTTAATAACAGTATTTTTGGTCACTACTGAAATTTTATGGAATATTCGAATTTTATCCATGAATCTCCAAATCCACTGTCGCCCTACGCAATAAAGGGAATATCGAAGCAAGCACAATAAGTATAAAATTATGGGCCCGTGCACCTGGCGCCGCTGTTCTTTGTGTTTTATACCGTTTTAGAGTTCCCTCGCGCACACGGAATAACATGAACCATTTCGGCGTACACGTAACCTTAAACTACATATAAATTCAAGACAAAAATATAAACTCACTGTCCATGCGCTGATTATTTAAATCTAAATTTTATTAATCGATTGCCCTTTAAACCAAGTAATCCAAATAACTAACGTAGACACAACGCCTAATTAAAATTTTGTAGCAACTTTTCGATTTAGAGTTGTAAATCTGTTTATTTTTGTTCGTTCATACTATATACTCCTGATTTTATACGATGCTCACACTGAGTGCGGTGGCTAGTTTGATTCCAATTCCATAGATATTACTCCTATAACCTATGTACACTATTGGCTGTTGCTATTGGTGAATATCACTATTACTATTGGTGATGTGCAAGTCATCGTAAAAAATCGTAAAATTATGATCTTTATACCACTGACTGCTTAGCTTGTAGGAAGAATAAAAATAAAATAGTCATTATTATACGGAACTTTGTTTAACTGTTTTCTCTCGCGCGTTCACAGTTCTGTTTTAATTTTTTTCTTTAATCCGACACACGCTATATTTATTAAGAGGATGGCGAATTTAATGTCCCTTGAAAGGATTTTATAAGCTGTGCGAATTTTTTAAACCTCTTTTAATATTGTGCCTTTATTTATAAATACCGTTTATTCAGAGATCAGAATGTGAAAAGGCTTGTTTGATTTTGTTTTGCTGTGTAGTGGTTAATCCATTTTTTTATAGAGTGAAGAAATATAAATAAGTGTAACTATACAAAAATTTTACATTTTACTAATGTGAGTGTATGACAAAATTAATAAAATGTTTAAAGTCGCAATGTACTTAATAATGATATTGTTTTTCTGTTGGTTGCTATTTTCCTATCATGATTAAAAAGTGTAAGGCCATAGTGTGGCGCGGTACGAGTTGTCCACGCGACTTTACAAATAATACAAAGAGCTATATCCTTTGCAGATTTCCTTACAATGTTATCCTTTACTATTACAAGGAGAGATGTTTAGTAAAAAAAAGAACATAATTATTACACATCAAATTAAATGTAGTAGAATTCAAACCCTGGATCCTTGAGGTTAGAAGATGAAATCTAAATCACTAATTATAACCGCTGGGTTGGAAAATATTGAGGGAAATCTGTAAGCATAGAGATATTTAGTAGTCGGTGCACTATGCTCAACCCGTAAGGGCGTGAGGTGATAATGTAATCATAATCTTACATTGACTGCCTCGTTGGTCGAGTGGTTCCAAGCGTGACCGCCGATCGGGAGGTCCTGGGTTCAAATCCCAGGTCGGTTACTATTGGATTTTTCTAATTTAGAATTTCTAGTAGTGACTCGGAGTCTGGATCTGTGCCCGGTGTGTGGCGATAGGTTCACCACCTATTGCGTGGGACGTAAACATAACTGGTGAAACGTGAGAGTGTACTACACTCCTCTGCCTACCTCTTCGGGGATTACAAGCGTGATGTTACTTTTTATTTTTATAAACTTACCTTAATAAACCTCAGATTTCTACAGCTGAAATCTAAAATACGTATTTTTGTTAAATGTATATTGCATGGGTTCTTGCAGATGTATATGTGTATGGAAGGCAATGACTAAGTATTTATCTTGTTTACTTGTACAACAAAAACATAAAAACCATTAAATGATTTATCAACTGCCGTCGTTCATACTGCATTATCGAGAAACATTCACGAACGAAAGCAAAACGCATACCCGTCGCCTCACAGAACATATGTCGCTCTAAATATCGAGCAACGTCTGTCATTCTTCGTTCTCCATTCGTTCTCTGAAACGGTGTAAAGTAAACATTCACTTCAGTCTGTTTTTCGAAAAAACACAAACTCGATACATCCCGCACGTGTCCGGCCGCCACACATGACAACTAATTTAAATCCGATTCAACGAAGACAGCTAAGATTGTTGAAATATCTCATGTTGAAATCGTAAATCAAATTGCGTACGTGAAAAATGTTGCAAGAAAACTGATGACTCTTCGGGGTATTCGTACAGTCTTTGTATGGCAACTCATAAAGGATATACTCGTATAAAATCGTTATTTAAAATGTGCTTGACTTAGATTTGAACTTCAAACGCTGTGCTCCGCTTACAAAAGTGTTAAATATATGAAATAAGACATGATTGTTTCCAATGAACGTAATTAAGAAAAATTTTATTTATAGCGGACAAAAATAACTTCGAACATTTAATATAGTTAAAAACTTTCCCAAAACGAATTGTTAATTAACTTACGTTGTCATAGATTTAAAGTAATTCCATTTTTGTTTTAATATCAACATTAATTTTATTATACAATGACATAAAGTAATGTTTTTTATTTATCTTTGGTACTTCATATCTTTTTTTTTTTAATTCCTCCCTTTTTAATGGATTCAGTCTTGTCTATTGCTATATATAATTTACGCGATGTTGGTAATCAATAAATAATTAAAAGAAAATATTTCGAATCAAACTGAATCATTATGCTATTTTTAAAAAATTCAGCTTCATTATCAGCAGGTCGTATAACTTTTAGTACACCGACGTGTGTTCAACCGAATAAAACCGACAAGTAAATAACAAAACATTGTGGTTCCGAGTGTTGCCCTGACGTTTGTTTTCCCGGTTTCTGTGGTGTTGTTAATTCCCCGGGGTGTCAAAGGAACCCGATCCGCTTTGTGCGCCGAAGTGGCCGGATTATACCTACGGATTTCTTTGTTTTAAAAGATAACAACGGATGGCGGCGTGTTTCTGCCGCTAAAACCCCTGGATTATCTTACGTTTTCACACCTCGTACTACCGCGCGCTGGTAAACTAAGAGCGATCGTTAAAACGCTTCAAGAATTATCTTGGTACGTAATCAACTGTCTTTTGGCGTATTCAGCTGTCTTACGATATATTCAACTATCTCGCAACATAGTCAACCACGGACACTCATACTGATTGATGTGTCAATTTCAGTCGATATTATAACAGAACTGAAACTGAAACACTATTGCTATATTTTTAGGAACATAATTAAAATACGATGTAATTTTTATATGTTTCATATGCTCCGAAATATTTATTTATGTCCAATTCACTTCTACTTTTTTGAAACATCACTTACATACAAATGTTGTAGAAAAAATTCCGTATTCTTATGCCAGTTTTTAATAATTAACAGACATTGTATCTTTTTATTTAATTTACCTTGATGGAAAGTGGTAATTCCACCTAGGGTTTTCCACCAAAAGCGTCTGTGTGTTGACTTTTTTGAAAGAAAGTATAGGTTATCATTTATTTCATTCTTGATCCATATAACATACTTATATAGAATGATTCATGCAATGGCTACTTATTATCATTACATCCTCGCTTCTAGTTGATCACTGGCGGTGAAACCTGCGCCTGTACATCCGTGGTTCAAGTTGGATGTGTATTTGCTTATTATTCAAATACTAACGAGGTCACGTTGCTTTTACATTGTATTTTGATTTAATGCACACTGTTGTGAGAGCGGTCGATTTATTACTAACATTCTTTGCTATGTATATTGCATTCCATTTTTAAAAAGTCCAACGAACTTTTTAAAATGTCTGTATCTTTGTATTTGTCCCTGATTTAAAATAATTCATCTTATCAGTTTACGTTTAAATTAAAATGTAAGTTTTACTTTTTTAATTTGGCGCCTATTTCGATAATAATTTTTTTTAAAATACGGACTAATTAAATGCTTCCCTTAATTAACAGTCCGTTTCACATCTGGTTTGTTCACACTTTTGCCTAAGGAGTAACTATTTATAATTAACTGAACAAAAACTGGCAACACCATTATTTGCGTTACGTTTTGTCATTCTATAAATTAAAACATCATTTTTATTTAATATAATTAACCATAATATCACGCCTGTAATCCCCGAAGGGGTAGGCAGAGGAATGTAGTACAATCCCACGTTTCACCAGTTACGTTTACGTCCCAAGGAATAGGTGGTGAGTCCATTGCCATATTTATTAACAATTCAACAATTAAACCTATTTAAAATTTTTGAATTTAGAACAAACTTTGCGACGTTAAATTAAAGTTGAAAATAACTTATACGCAAACCGCATGATCTATTTTCAAATAATGAATTATAATTTCATTCCCAACAACACAACAACAACAACAATCCCGCTTTTATTGTAATTAACGATTTTAATTTGATTCATAATTAATAAAAAATGTTCAGCCATCAATTTTGATGTAATCATGCCCAGTAGGTGCACAAGTCTTTAAATCAGATACATGCGCAAAATGCTGGCTATCGAATGTAATTTCACATAATATTTATCCGTTTAATAAGAGAAACATTACCATTACTCAAGATGATCATTGGAGCTTGTAATTAGCGACGCAAGTACTGTCCCACTCGAACAACGTCAATCATTCTAACCCTTAAGTACTTAGTCATAAGGTTCAAAATATTGTAAATTGGCTGCTGGTGATACAAATCCGTGGCAGATTGTAGGATGCAATTCGGTATATCTGATTCGCCATCTACGGGCACTTGTACCACCTTCTGGTATGTGTACAGTTATGCAATAAAGTTTTATATTAATTATTAATCAAATAGATCGAAAACTAACTGATGGGGTAATCAGAAGGCTCCAAAACTAGCACGAGTCTATTAAAAGTGACAAATGTAAAATGAAAAAGTCAGTTCTGGAAGGATAGAGACTGTCAATCCGTGTCCTAAGCCTACCCCACAAAGAACCTGGCGTGACGATGTAATACTGAACGTAATAATTATTATTTTGTATATTTCATTAAAATATAATTAAAAAATGTTACTCATTACAGTGAAGCCTAATGAAAGTATTTTATATTAATGAAAGTTACACGTTATTGAAGTTGTCATTTACTGGTTTTGGTCAGCCTTTTGGCTTTTGTAGGTTAGGAAAAAAATAGCGGGAAAACTGACAGTAGAATTTAGTCACTACAAAATATACTTTTCTAATTACGTGACACATACCCTCTGGGTATAATACACTTTGTGTGAGTTCTGTGTTGTGTGGTCTTACTTTTAGGGCATGACGATTTGTAAGATCTTATCTTTCAGTGTGTCATGACGCTCTTGTTTTTGCAGACTTTAAAATACACTTTTGAAGTTAGTTATGAAGTACAAAAAGAACCTCATGATTACTTATGTGCTTGTATGTGTGTATGTGTGTGTATGTATGTATGTATATCCCCAAAGAAGTAGTCAAAGGAGTGTAGCATTCTGCCACGTTTTACCAGTTACGTTATAAGTCCCATAAAAGAATAGGTGGTAAGCCTATTTCCTTACACGTAACATCACGCCTGTAATCCCCGAAGGGGTAGGTTAAGGAGTGTACTACACTCCCACGTTTCACCAGTTACGTTTAAGTTCCATGGACGGCGCCAACCGATCGGCAGTCGCGCTTGCCACCACTCGACCAATGAGGCAGTCAGAGTATTTCCTTACACCGGGCACAAATCCAGTCTTTTCATAATTATAATAGAAAATACTAAATGTACAATAAATAAAACATTCACTATAATAAGCGATACCTAATTTACAGTTAAAGATTCATTGACTTTACACATTTCCCAAATCGTAGCTGGGAATTGTAGTGGGAATTCCCGAACCATAAAATGAGCACATCATTTGCTTATCAACGACTGAAAACCGAAAATTTGTTTTTTCCAAAGACGTCATTCGTTTAAACATTGTTTGGTTTGCGATCGATTTCTTGTTGGATTGTCAGAGAGTTCGTGAAGCGATTATCTTTATATTCAAATGAAAAATGGGAACGGGGCGTGTTATCCACATAACATTACGTTCGTTAGAATTAAGCTGAAAAGAGAATAGGTCAATCTGTACGGACACTGAAGAGCTTGGTAAGACCTACACGAAGACCATCAAATATAGTCCTCAGAAGAAGAAACGCATCCATAATAAATGTCAAAAAAACTTAAATACGATTCAGCGTTAGATAAAATTATACCTATAAACAAAAAAAAACGTAATATCACGCCTTTAATCCCCGAAGGGGTAGGCAAAGAAGTGTAGTTCATCCTCGCGTTTCACCAGTTACGTTTAAGTCTCACAATGGAATAGGTTGTAAACCTATTGTCATACACCGGGCACACATCCAGCCTCCGAATTACTACTAGAAATTCTAAATTAGAAAAATTCGATAGCAGCCGACACGGGGTTTGAACCAAGGACCTTCCGATCGACAGTTGCGCTTGCAACCACACCACCAACTAGGCATTCTATAGGTATAGAATGCCTAGTTGGTGGTGAAACAGTCAGAAAATTTACTATTACCTAAACAGTCAGAAAATTTACTATTTTTGATAAAAGATGTTTGTTAAGAAACAATTTAAAAATATTTAACATTACAAACAAAATATTGATAATTCTTCTAAATGTATCGCCGAGTATAATACTAATATTTTACCCGCGCAGTGTGAAATACGACATCAGCTCCATAATAAACGCACCACGACTTGGATAGACGATTTACACTATAATTTTCCGTTTTTGCGAAATAAATATTAAACTATTTACATATCGCTCATTTGGAGCGACAGTGACACAAGTGCAAATATCTTAATTTTACACTACGCCATATTTAAGATTTTTT
>DWJK01003724.1:0-12755 GCA_018248815.1 Croniades pieria auraria
ACCACCCGGCCACGTAAGCTCAGCGGCGGCGGCATGATAAGCTTGCGGCTGAAAAGTGTGGCGACCGTTTTGCCGACGTTGACGGCCATCCTCCACTTATCCAGCCACTCCGGTAGTAAGTCGAGCAGGCGCTGCATCCGAGAGGCAGCGATCTCTGTTCGGCGAGATGACGAAAAGTACGCGCTGTCATTCGCGAACAGCGCGAGTCACCAGTTACATTTAAGTCCCATGGAATAGGTGGTGAACATGTTGCCATACAGCGAGCACAAATCCTGACTCCAAATCACTATTAGAAATCTTAAATTAGAAAAATCCAACGGTGCCCGACCCGGGATTTGAACCCAGGACCTCCCGATCGACAGTCGAGCTTGCAACCACTCGACTCGTATAACACACGAGCCTCTACATGCGAGATTAATTTTTTTACGTTTGCTTATAATTATTTGATGAAACGTATTTTAATCTTGTTAATAAGTTTGTTAATTTAAGTTTGTTAATAATAAGGAAACAATTAGAGGGAATTAAAGATTTTCGCGCCAAAAAAAGTCCAATATTGATTCTGCTATTAAGTTATCATGACGATGAATTTCTTTAAAAATGGTCCATCACTTTCTCTCTGAAAACAGGAACACAAAAACGTCACATGAATATTTCTCTGGCCAGTACATAAATATGACACGTTACGACTATAATATTATAATATATTTCGTGAACGATTGTTGTCCTCGTTACTGTATTATTATAATTATATATAGACAAAAGTAACGCAAATTTTGCTTCATCTAGATTCATTATAACTTATAATCAAGACAATAATATGTAATCATTATGTTACATAAAATATAACCATTAGCTATTACCCGCCTATTTCGTTAGGCGTAAGTACGTATCACTCGTGTATATTTAAACTGTAACTATGTACGAGTATACCTACGTTTAAATTATATATCAAGATTCTCACAAAGATTCTTCGACTGAGAAATAAAACAAGTTTTTTCGTCAATGAGTCATTTTGTCATTCTTAACTACCAACTCTATACATACATAGGCAGTCGTTCGTACGCCGCGGCGGATATATCGCCGCATGGGTGCGAGTCTACGGGCCTCGAGGGCCAACTCTATAAATTCTCTATGATAATTAATGTCTACAAACATGTTACTAAAACGAAAACACGTTACAAATTGGTTGAGTAAAAACGCGGACAAGATACCTGTTTATTAAAAGCTCATTTTCTTCATCGCGATAACAGTTGATAGCCAAACAAATGGTACCAGTAAACATTTTTATCCTAGTGTCTTACATTTTAGCAGGAGGAACTGTAAAATCGCAATTAGAAAAATCCAAAAGTAGGACCTAGGACCTCTCGATCTACAGTAGCGACCAACTCGATAAACGAAGCAGTCAAATATAAATGCTCTATGATAATCTAAAACATTATTATATAAAGAAAGTAGGCAAAAGAGCAGGCCGTAGCCTTGCTGCCATCCAAGGATATTTAAAATCAAGCTCGAATATGACGACAATGTCATATCAGTCACTACTAATTATTAATAGTACTATTGTCCTATAAATAACATAAGATGGAAGACATAACAATTATGAACTGAATTGACTCTATCAATAATATAGCTGGGTTTAATAACTCACTACATTAACGTTACGAACAGTCATCTTTCTGCAGTCCTGTTGCTACTGAATGCTATCTTATAACATTATGTTGACTGACTTATTAGTAAGTCTACACTACATATAACTGCGTCATCAGTTAGTCAACGAATAGTTGCTAATGTTCAACCCGTGGTCGCATAGTATTACGTTTTTTCAATTATCAGCACTTGGAATTAAGTAATTAACTTAGTACTCTGCACCTAACGGTCCGTTTTGACAGTATATCAATTAGCTACGTGTCTGAACTATCGAAGAATGCCCTTACTCATTTTTACTCCATCATTTCCTTTCACACCAGACATCTTTCTTAGATCTTTATAATGAACACGGTCTGAGATTGACAAGCCGCATAATATTATGCTCACATTGAAATGTATAAATATTTTTTGAAATTGGATAATTTTAATTTAGACTAGTTTGTGACCAATTTGATATAGGCAATGTGCAGTCAAAATAGAGTATATAACATATAAAACTTTAAATAAGATAGATAAAACATTACTGAAAAAAAGGGAAATCGAAATAAAAAGTTATATTCTGAATCCAGCTATTCCATTTCCCAAAACCGTGCATCATACTCAAAATATTCATAACTATTATTATCATTATCATAATTGATGTTCAGTGCTGAAATATAAATGGATGGAAGGGACTTACGAATACATTTAAAATATTCCTCTGAAAGTGATAATAATATTTTTAATTATAAACAAAATCTCATTTTTAAATATATTTTTGCAAAAATTCGCGTTTTATTAATTTGACGTAATTTACCTCTCTCGAGCAATGTTTACTGCTGTTAATAACAGTTACTTCCAGAAATAATCTTAAATTTTGCATTTATATTAATTTCCATTTCATTTCAATCCATTTCACTGACATGCATGCAGGCTTAAGACATGATATCTCCCTGGCCTTCTTATTACTCCTTTATTTTATTATCATATAAATATTTTGATTACTAACTGGCATGGGAATAGATGGACGAAAATGCACATACGTACCACGCACGCCCGCAAGCAAGCACGCACGCAAGCACGCAAGTACGCACGCAAGCACGCACGCACGCACGCACGCACGCATGCACGCACGCACGCACGCACGCACGCACGCACGCACGCACGCACTCACGCAGGAACGCACACAAACAAACCCACTCTTTACTTCGCACTAACTGAATTGTGCCTAACTAAACTGTAATAACCTAGAACTTAAGATTTTCGTTACAAGTGACAAATATAATTATAAGTAAATCTTATGAGAAATGAAGATTCTGTAAATCGAAATCGAATATGATGTATTTAAATAAAAAGGGATCTACTTAAAAAAATATAAAATTAATACAAAATAACATTCGTAGACAATTACAATTATAAATTAAAAACTAATGATATTTCCGTTTTTTACATATATTTTCGTATACGCATTGATGCTCTATTGATGTTTTCGAACAATCCGAACGTTTAATAACAATTTGACATTTGTTGAACCGAAGAGCAAGATTTTTCATATATTTTCTTTTCTCTATACAAGAATGTTATCAAAATAGATAATGATTGTGCGGCATTATAAGTTTCCAGTAAGCAGAGGTTGACAAGAAGCAGTGCGAGATATTTATCATAAAATTGGATGTTAGATAAGATGATGTTCTCGTAAAGGATAGTGTGTTGTGAAATAGTGATATATTGTTAATTTTGCACAAAATATAATGTATGTTATGTAACGAATATTGGTTTGTTATCGTTGAAATTGTGTAGCGGGCAAGATGAGAGCGGTGGGTCTAATTAGTGGTGGCAAGGACAGCTGCTACAACATGATGCAGTGTGTCGCCGCCGGTCACAAGATCGTGGCCCTGGCCAACCTCCAACCTCAACATAAAGGTTACCTTTATCATCTCATCCGTCTTCAATGCGTACACATTCAAACATAATTACATATGCAATCTATGTCATTTTTAGAACATATGTTAGCTGTTCATAAAAGCACATGTAGAATGTTTTAAATTGTTTTGTTTACGTAGCCCTTTTTGCTTTAAATGAATGAAAGTGTTAGTCATTGTTCATTCATAATTTTGTCTTAAATAGTTGTTTGTGCTTTTCAGATGAGATTGATAGCTACATGTATCAAACAGTTGGACATCAGGGCATAGATCTTTATGCTGAGGCTATGGGGCTGCCACTTTATCGTGAAGTAATATCAGGTGTGGCAGTGGATCAGAGCAAGTCCTATAAACCTAGTGATAATGATGAAGTTGAAGATCTGTACAGGCTTCTGTCTAGAGTTAAGGTATGAAATTAACTTTGTTCATGTGTAATACATTTGTATACTTTGTCCAAATTTGATCTTAATTAATGGTACATACTAATTTCAAAAAAGCATAATTAAATAACAGTAAAAATATTTGTATATTAAATCTGTAAGACATTTAAATTTGTATGAACTTGTCATATAAACAAAATGTTACATATCTAAACGGGTTTATAAGTTAAGTAGTTTTTGACCTTGACTGCTGAGCCAAAGGTTATGGGCACAGTTCTCAGCTAGGACAAATATTTGTAGGATGAATAATTTTGAATAGTATTTGATCATGTTTTGGAGTTCCAAACTAGACAGAATGTGTGCTATATACCAAGACCACTAATATACACATATCAGGTGTATTTAAACCATGTCAGGTGGGGAAATAATGTATTCCCAACTTAAGCTAGAATACAAGGGTGTTATAAGAAGTAACTAAACATGGCACTGCCTGATCATGGCATAGCACAGTCTACCTGGAAACAGCTTAATGCCCTAGCTGCCTATAGGCAGCAGTATAGGTGGTGGTAGAAGATGTGCTTTGCAATCTCCAACCTGTATGTCCAGCATGGACTAATGACCAGCTGAGGACTTAGGTTGGAGTTGGTATGCTCTTATACACTTGTTTTTGTAATGATACTTGGTATACTATGTTTTTGCCTACTTAATATTGGCATATTCAATATTGTCCTGACAACCATAAAGTTAAAATATGTATAGATCTCATAATGTTCATCTGAATACTTTCATTCATCTGAATTCAGCTGAATACTATACACACAATAGATTATACCTTTAGCCATTCAAACTAACATTATACTGATCACGAGACACACTTGAATAGTCAGTTCCGAAAATAACTAACATTAAACACAAAATTTATGAATATACTAGCTGATTGCTTTGACTTTGTCTGCATTGTTTATAATAATAACAATATATTTTTTATGTACAAAGATAAAACCATTTTAAGGCAACAATACATTTTGTTGATCTTAAAAAATCACTAATGTATTTAGCTGCTTAAACTTTAATAACTTTAAATAAAATGGAGATATCATTACATATTTTTTTAATATTGATGGACTGAGAAGTAAAATTTTAAAAAGTTTTATTGAAATCTATGCTGTAATTTTTGCCTATTGTGAGCATAACAGCAGACCTGTATAATTTTATTTGTACAGACCACAATATACATCAGTGTAGTACCAAGTGTGAAATAAAACAGCACAGCACTAAGTTTATGTAATTCATCTAAAGCTTTGAAGAGCACTGGTATATTTATAAGTTATAATATCACTGATGTTACAAAATGTACAGATAGGAGTAGTGTCACTAACAATGTCAGAGAGTTAGGACTATGGGTATGTAGCACTTATTTTCCCCATCACCTATTTTATCACAAATGCTTAAAATATAAATTTTATATCTCTTCTAGATATTCTCAGTGCTCTAAATTGTGTGGGACATTTCAAAACAGTGTTAAAACAATTTTTAAGAATTGTCAAAACATTAGGACATGTTCTGTAACAAAGACCACTTCAAGTATTTGAGCAATGTTTTTGCTAAATATAAAAGACTTTCTAAGAAAGTGCAAGCAAGTTTAAATAATGATTTTTACACTAGATAGATATTGTTTTACTGATTTTTGGAGCATTACATCGGATTATTCTTTTAAGATCCTGCTGTGAGTCATTTAAGGTTTGGATTACCTGAACAGATTCATTTTAAATGAAATTAATAGGCACATTGGTACTATGTCAAATTATTGCTGTGCAATATACAAAATATCGCTCATTTGCGGCTAGAGTGTAATATCTCAAGAACACTCTTTCAGAAAACAGTTCAGAAAGTTTGAAATCATAGTTATTCTATGAGTATTATAATATTATATGACTTTATACTATCCTATGACATATAACTATTGATAAAATGATCTAAACTATGTTCAATGATATAAAAATTAAAATGAGTCAAATTTCTTAAGAATTGAGTGCTTCTTCACACTTAGTTAACAATTGCAGTTTACTTCAGAGCCAAAAAGATTGTGGCAAGATTATGGTGTTCAAACAAAGTAAAAACAAATATTGGTTGTCTACATAATTCTGTTCATTTTTAGTCCCTATACTTTGAAAGCAAAACATAATATTGCTTTAAGGAAGTTTTGTTTTATGACAAATAGGTGCTGTGATAGCGATGTGGATTAATTTATGTAACACATCATGTCACTTTGACCTTTATTCTATTTTCATTGTCATTGCAAGTGTTTAAATAACTACACAAATGATTTTTCACAACATCATTCTCCTTATCTTAATTGCATACAGCATCTGACAGATAACAAACTGTGTTAGACCTGTACAATAATATTTTAACTTTGCAAATTTGTACAAGGAAATTATGTTTATTGTTACTGAATTTATATATGTATATCAATTATGGTTACATTTGAAATTTTCTATTACACTTAATATTATACACAGGATAAGTCTCAGAAATACATACATTTAATTATATTGAATATATTAACATCTACTCTATTAATCAGTTTGTAATGAAAATGAACACATGTGTGTAAAATTTATGTGGTTGTGTGATATATATACAATAATATTGTAATGATGTGGCCTCCTTTACTCTCCTAAAAGAGGCTACATCATTAAAATATTATTGTACTAAGTTTTTAATTTGTTTTAGGATGAATTAAATATAGAGGCTGTGGCTTGTGGGGCTATACTGTCTGATTATCAAAGGATAAGAGTGGAGAGTGTGTAAGTATACATAAAATTATGCTAGGGACCATTAAATTTTTATTTTTTGTTTTTATTTAGTTTACCTGCACAGCATCTCTCAATACTTTCAATGGAAATAAGCGTATAATTCTCATTCATTAACTGTATATTTCTATTAGATGGAGAATATCAGTAAATATTACATTCGTTATGAAAAGAAATGTCTGAAAAGCTTGAGGTACAGTGTAATATATAGTACCTCACTGAGTTAAAATCAGGATCTAAATATGTAACATTAATTATTTTCAGGAATGGATAAGTTTATATGTATATATTTCTCTTTACATTTCAAAATTAAAAAATAGAGAAAGTCTTTTATATATTTTTTCTTCAACATTCTATTTGATGTTAAATATCTTTTGTAACGATTTAGATTTTCCTAGATACAAAATTTATGTAAATACATAAATACGTAAATTTATGTAAATACATATATTCAATGTTTATTTCTTATATAAAAAAAATAGATATACAAAAGAATTTTATCTTAAAAATACATTTGTATGGTTTTGAACAGTATAATAATTCAAGGTAATAAGGAAAAAAATAGTCATCACCTAAATCATAGGTTTTAATCAATCAATTATATATTGCATATTCTATAGACTTCTCAATGACTTGGGCTATAGTTTTGGAATTTATAAATACTTGTATAACAATAGCAAGTTACCATTGTTTTCATATCCTCTTTTTAATTATTTTTTTCCTAATGAATATTACTGTTTACTAAAAACTAATAGGTGATAGTTACTGCTACAAAAAAAAGTTTTATTATTTTTACATATATTTTCAAAACAGCCAACTGATATCCTCCATAAGGTCTGTGCTTTGTTTTTTTAATTAAATTCCCTTAGGGTAAACAAAACATATTGTTTTAGATGTCAAAGGCTTGGTCTAGTATCCCTCGCATATTTATGGAGAAGGAACCAGAAGGACTTACTGCAGGAAATGATAGCTAGCGGTGTTGAAGCAATAATTATTAAGGTTCTACGTTTGTCAATATGTTGTCTGTCATATAAAAATGAAAAAATCAAGGACATCATTTTGAATATTGAATTGAAACTTCTTTGAACATTTATGAATTTAGTTAAGTGTTAATCAAAAGTTTTATCTGTTTACTTGATAGAATGGTTATTTCACAAAGTTCTGAATGTCTAATAAAAGTTAAAAAGAAGTTTCATTTTGAATATAGTGACTAAAATATAGTGACCCAAGACACTTGTAATTCATTACTAGATATTTACATCTGAGTGACTTTGTTTTATTCAAGTTTCACCCTAATATGATCAATCATTTTTATGTACAATTTTATCTCAGCATACATGTGTTAATTAATGAGTGTATTAATTTACACTGTAGATAGGGCAGCAAATAGTTTTTTCATGACAAGAAAGTAATTAATTTTAATAGATAATATTTTTTGTAATAATAATTACAAATTAATTTCTTAATTGTTTAATATTTTTATAAAATAACAGGTACTATAAATATGCCCCTTATGGAAAATTTCGTTAAAATACCTAAAATATTTACTTATGAAGATTTATAATTAGTTTATGATATGAATTAATATAGTATATGCCTATATATTTCATCTAATTTTTAACTTGCGTTATTATATTGTTTCAAATTGCGATAATTTGAGTTTGGTCTATATTGCAATAAAACAGGTGGCAGCATTAGGTTTGGACCCCAGGGTTCATCTGGGCATGACGTTACGGGACATCCAGCCTCATCTTCTAGTCATGCAGGAAAAGTATGGACTCAATGTGTGTGGGGAAGGCGGCGAGTATGAAACTTTCACTCTTGACTGCCCTCTATTTCGGAAGAAATTAGTTATGTAAGTTTAATATTAAATACATATCAAAATAAATTTCAATTAGAGATATTGAACATTTCTGCATCCTTATATCATCTGGATGGGTTTTCTTATGCTTTTTTATTTCTTATGTTCCTGTTTCATGTTTACCAATTTTCTTTGTTTAATTTAGTTCAGTTTTAGCAATTTTGCAGTCATTAATTTTTGATCAATTAACATTAGCCCAATGTAACTGATTAATTATTACCGTGTATTCACTCCCTTTTGTTTTCTGATCACCAGAGATGACAAGCAGCTGGTTATACATAGTGAAGATCCCGTGGCATCTGTCGGTTATTTGAACCTGAAGCTGCACCTCGAACCCAAGGTATCCTTCGACGGAACAATTAAGCTACCTCCTACTGTGAAAAACTCATTAGATTTTGTAAATGATATGAGCGATACTGTGTTTAGCGATATAAGTGATATAGAACTAAGTGAAACCGAATTAGAGTCTATTGAGAAATTAGAGATAGAAGAGCAGAAGAAGGAAAATGAATTGAACCCCTTGCTCACTTACGCTGGGGACAGAACGGACGCTCATTGTAATACGGAAGAGAGTCAAAATGACAGCACAGAGAGTATAGAAGATGGTTTTGATTATGATGATTTAATGCAAAGCGAGAGTGAGAGGCAGCCAATAATGGACCACAGTTCAATATACGGGAACAGTCACGGCTGGTACTTTATTGGAGGCATCGTGGGAGAAGGAGAGAAGACTGTCGCGGCGACGCAGAATGCGATGAAAAAACTCATTAGTAGGTAAACTTGTTCATGGGCTTTATTATTTGCATGCTTACATTTTGTATCTCTTACATTTACATGTAAAACCAGAACATTTATATGAATAACGTGGGGTGGTACCATTGTCAAAGGCCTTTCTGACTGGAAGCAATAGGTATTAGTTGGTTCGAAGGGCGTGGTAGCTGGTTGTATGTGTATACTGAAGGCAACCGTTTCAGTCCTTAAGGTAACAGCACACCTGTTTCTGTCTCTTTCCTTTAATAGGATGGATAATAACTGATAATTATTGCTCCCATAATATTGTATTCCGTTAGTTCTTAATTCTCCTGATTCTCAGCATTTCTGAAGGTTGAGTGTAATCAATTCCATAAAAGGAAAAAATTGCAAAATGTGTTATTGTTCTATATAATTTTTAAGAGTTCTTAAGATGTATTCATCAAACCGTCTTTACTGGAAATACAATAGATAAATTATCCCAGGACCAAGATGATAGACTACACAGTAATTACCAGACATATTATTTGTCGGGCATTTTATCAATAGACTGCAACTTTGTGGTAAATATGTAAATTATCACATTGTGTTATAGTAACATGGTATTATTAACGTCAAAGCTATAATCTCAGTAGCGACATTGTTGCAATAAATAGATGTGTTTAAAACAAATTGAATTCCGTAACTGCCTTGGCGCATATCTAGCGGTAACCTTGAAGCTTGCCGTAGGACTAAAACGACCCGATTTGACGCGAAAAGAATATACATATATGCTCAATAAATAATACCAGAACCATTTCTAACAATAGAACGTTTTTTAGTAGTAATAAGACGGAAAAAAAGTAGTTAATTTTTGGGATCATTTAAAACTTATTTATCGACATTCTCGTAAATAAATTTAAGATTTATATATCTGTGACTGGTGTTTGGCAATAGGCTCCACCACCTATTCCATGGGATTGAAACGTCACTGATGAAACTTGGGAGTGTACTACACTTCTATGCCTACCCTTTCCGGTATTACAGTTGTGATGTCTTTTTTTTACATTTGAATGTCACTGTTGTGTGATTTATACAACATAAATTAAAGTAATAGATAGCTAACATTCATCATCATCATCGGCCTATTTCAGTCCAGTGCTGGACATAGGCCTCCCCCAATCTGCGCCATCGCGCCCTGTCCTCTTCTTGCCACATCCAGCATCTGCCTGCAGCCTTTCTAATAATATTAGCGTTTGTTTATTTACTTTTTCAATTAAATACCTCATATAACAAAGTTAATGGGTATTCTTAGATCCTAAATATATTTTACAGCCTCATATATATACTATGTAACTTTTGATTGTGGAATCAATTAGTGTGTTATTAATTAATTGAAATAGTAGTTAACAATAGGTATCACCATTTCATGGCCCAGCTGCTGGACACGTGTCTACACTCAAAATGAGAAGGAGCAAGGCTAACTGCCATTTTGGCCACATAAACGATAGACATAGGTTACTATAAGACTTGAAACTAATTGAGGACATGAGGATATGTACATAATATTAATGTAACCAATATGAATATAAATAAAATGTGTTTTACATGTATTTTTCGAATCATACTAGATATTTATATTGATGTAGATAGGAGAAGCTACTTGAGATACATTTTATATCAAGTGCTGTATTTTATTAAGTTTTAAAACTTCAATTGAAATGAGCAACCTTTTATACCTACAACAGAAAGGCAGAAAAATAGCATTCAAATGCATGGAAAGCACTGTTTCTCGACGTTGCAAAAAGCACACTTAGTATCTGACTTCAGAAAAGTATAATTTCTAAGTTCTAAAACCAGGTTTTATTTTTTATATTTTCGGTTATATCTGTGGTTGTAGGTATAAGTTATAGATTTCATAATTCCTAACTCTTTTGCCTTTTGTACCAGAATTGCCAGCATATATTGATGATTGACTGTTACGGTTTTAGTACATTATAGGAGGTCTTAAGACTATGAATTTAAAAAATTGACTTCACAATAATTACAAGTTGATTTTATAATTAAAACAACATACTGCGACATTACTAAAAGTCATACCTTAACAAGAATAAAGCCTTGGCGCCCACCCCGGGAAGTTTTTCAACTGTAACAATAGCATGTTTTCTACCTCTAAATGCTGAAGATAACTTAACTGCTGAAATGCTGGTGTATGATTTTCAATTGAGTTCCAAACAACATTTTCAGACCTGCTGCACTCCCAAGATCTAGAGCTGCCGGATGTGTGTTCGGTAAACATATACATGCGTGATATGGAGGACTATGTGGCCCTGAACGAAGTGTACGCCAGTAACTTCTGTTTCCCCAACCCCCCCACACGGGTCTGCGTGCAGTGTCCCTTGCCCAAAGATGTCGGACTGATTTTGGATGCAGTAAGTTTTTAAAGCCAGTTCCAATTTTAATTCCTATTCGTAAATTTACGCCTGTGTTGCGCACAGGTTAAACATTCGATTTTTTTAAATTAATTTTTGCATAGATATTGAAGGTGGTTTGAAAATAGATAGTATATGACTGCAGACAGATTACAAAACTGTATCTACTTGAGTTAGTGCTACAACAGCTTGGGTGCAGCAATATTAACCGGTTCAGTCACATTATTGAATAGTCACACTGTCTGGGCATTATACTAGGGTGTCCACAATTTATAAGATATAAGTAAGGTCGGTTGCCGCGGATATAATTGTTTTGATCGTATTTCGTACATTAACTCTAAACCAAAGCAATGGTTTTATAATGGACTAAAAGAACTCGCTGATCATTGGATTTAAACAGTAGGATACAATGGACTGTACTTTAAATGTTAATGTTTACTTTTTATTAAAAAAAACCACAAGTTCATACAGATAACACACATTATTTATTAGACACCCATAGCTCGTCACGTAACGGAGTATTTGTGTTGAGAACAAATTATAATTTTTTTTTAGCCCCTCGCGTACGAGTTTACAGACGAAACCAAATACGAAGTTGTATTGAGATAGCGCGATTTAATATTTGCCTATATCATAGAACTATACCGTTATTTATCTTAGTGTTGCCCTTATTTGATAATAACGTAGAAAATATTTAGCATTTTTACACAAATAAAAGCAGTGATAGCCTAGTGGTTAAGAATTCGGCGTCTCACTCCGGGGGTGCTGGGTTTAAATCCATGACGCGCAACTCGTTACAAAAGTGCGTTTTAAATTTAAATATCACTTGCTAATGGTGAAGGAAAACATTGTGAGGAAACCTGCACACCTTAGAATTTATAAAAAAAAAAATCTAGTGTGTGAAGTCCGCCTACCCGCACTTGGCCAGCGTGGCGGACTACGGCCTTAACCCTCTCAATATGAGAGGAGACCCATATTCCAACAGTGGA
>DWJK01003725.1:0-12755 GCA_018248815.1 Croniades pieria auraria
AGCCTATTGCCATACACCGGGCACAGATCCAGACTCCGAGTCACTAGTAGAAATTCTAAATTAGAAAAATCCAATAGGACCCGACCCGGGAGTTGCACCCAGGACCTTTAGATCGGCGGTCGCGCTTGCAACCACTCGACAAACGAGGCAGTCAATAATAGTATACTTAGTCTTGCAATAAGTAATGTTACAAAGAAAAACAACATTTTATTAATGTACGCCAGACTAAGTAATTATTTAATTGTATCAATATTTTAATAACCCTGACAGCGTGACAAATTATAAATTCGGGTGCCAAATCTCGTCAAGCGTGACATACCACAATTATTAGAAAAATGTCTAACATTTAGTACTACGTCACAGGTAATAATTATGTTACTCCATTTTATTATGATATTGACTTTTCAAATAAAATCATGCACTGAAACAGATACATTATTAGTATTTAAAATTATTCAGTTTTTCTTTTATTCATATTCTGTTTTTGACCGCCTCGTTGGTCGAGTGGTTGCAAGCGCGACTGCCGATCGAGAAGTCCTGAGTTCAAATCCCGAATCGGGTGCTATTGGATGTTTCTAATTTAGAATATTTAGTAGTGACTCGAAGTCTGGACCTGTGCCCGGTGCATGACAACAGGCTCACCATCTATTCCATGGGACTTAAACTTAATTGGTGAAACGTGGGAGTGTACTAGACTTCTCTGCCTAGCTCTTCGCGGATTATAGGCGTGATGTTACATTTCACTTTCTGTCATATCATGTATAAATATGATATTATAGCGTTTAAATGAAATCGAAATAAATAAATCTTACTGTATAAATATGTGATTATTTTATTTAAATATTAAATGTAATGCAACTATTAAATAACAGTTTTGCTTTTAAATAAAATATTAATACATAATTTAAATTCTTATTTCCCTCATTTTCGATTCCTTGTTGTATATTCCATGGTGAGGCGAAAGTATGACAACGCGATTTGGCTGCCAATGTGTATAATTTAAAAAAAATGAGTTCTGTTTGCACATACAATTTATTTGAAAATACATAATTCATGACATTTACTTTAAAAAACATGTCGGTTATATGACGAGCTCCAGAGACGATGTAAATCTGTACTCGTTTAAAGATATTCAACCAAAAAGCAACGATATAGATCATTGTTTTGCCCCCGCGTACATTAATCGTCGTCTTTGTTAGTATATTCTTAAAATATTAATGTAACACATACTAAATGTTATTATTGTATCGTACATAGCGTTACGATGTACAATTATATAATGTATGAATCCGCATTGGGCCAGCGTGGTAGACTATGGCCTTAACTGTTGTGATTCTGGGCGTAGACTTGTGTCCAACGGTAAAACGATAAAAGGGCTGATGATGATGGTGATGATTATGTCCATAATTATATTGTGTAAATTTAGTTGTTACTTTATAATCTTTATGTTATATCTCTCTAGGACACAGTAAAGTAATAACATTTTCATGTGAGCTTGAAAGTTATAAGATTGCAATAAAAGGATAATAAAACTTGGTTTCAGTGGTTATGTGAAATGTAAAAGCTCGGTTAGAAACACTAAAAGGCTGTTTATTTCACATTTCTTACGTTCGCGCTACACGTGTTGGTGTTAGCATGAAAAATAGGATACTCAGAGAAATAAATACGCTTATTGTGCGAAATAGACTTAAATAAATTTAAATGATTAGGGCACGTGCGAAATTAATTCCCCACTTGAAAAAATCTATTAAAGTTCAGTGCTCATTTAATTAACTATTAAAATTTGTAATTAATTCGATATTATATATTAAGTGAATTAAATTCTAGAAAATAAAATAATCACACATATTGGTACTAGTAGCAGAAATAACCTAGTGTTTTAGAAGTCAGCCTCTCACTCCGTTGGTCCTGGGTTTAAATCTATAATGCGCATCTCCTTACAAATAGCATTTTCTACGTCGATAAAGGAAAAGATTATGAGAAAACCTTGACATCTTAAAATTACTACAAAAAAATTCTCTAAGGCGTGTAATGTCTGTTAACCAGCATGTGGCATGCGTAGGAAATTATGGCCTCAACCCTCTCATTCTGAGAGAAGACAAGCGTTTTAACACCTGAATCACAAAAGCGTCCAGAAAAAAGTGAAATTATTTATTAGTTATTAGAATCGAATTATTTATTAGAAATTATTTATTTTTATGTTAGTACTACAAAAAAACATGCTAATATTGTCACTTAAACCGTATACATTGATACTACCTTTTAACGTTTTATCATAAGTTTTTTTCATTTTCGTCGTATTATACTCGTATCTACATCTAGTACGTATTGATAATTCTATATAGATGTCTGCTACAGACCGAACTAGTCTCGCTTCCACGAAAAATACGCCATAATCAAGCCATCCGATGGAAAAAGGTCAATCCGTGTTATCACCCTGTCACAATCCATTCGGGCTAGGGTCAACTGAAATCTTTTGTTATCTATGCGGGACTCTCAGACATTTTTGTGACAGTGACAAAAAAAATTTTGCGGTTCAATGCTTCAACATTGTATTTTAACTGACCTTTTTATTAGGGTTCTCGGTATTAAACCTTACACTAAGCCTACAAGATGTGAATTGTGATCTCATATTTAATTATTATTTTAATCACGCCAGGTTTCTTAAATGGAAGGCAGAGAGAACCGATTGCCAAATATCGCTCACCTTACCGACCTACCGTGTTTCTTCAAATGCCATCGCTTTCCTAATATTATTATTTGATATTTTCTATAATTTTCTCAAAAGAGTCTTAAAATCACTAGAAAGGACGTAGCATCCTATTTTATTAGTAAAAAATGTGCATTAATAATAGCAATAATCGTTTTACGATAGCATTAAATGAGGTCATATCTCTACATTTTTCAATGATTCCTGTCGTTGTAGACAACGTTTTTGATAATCAAATTGATTACACAAAAATCTTATTAATGACGAAATAATATATTGCATCATCACGACAGGTCCCTTACTCCTGGCGTGCTTCTTCTACATTCACTACTTTCTTCATATGTATATGCACACTGATTTCGAAGAGTCAGACTTCAAACCCCATCAGCCGGTATTTTACCTAATTGATCAAGACAAATGAAACGTGGTCTCCCTTGATATCAGCATTGAGCAACATTCCGATTACAATAACTGATTAGTCAAATAGCAAACACTTTTAATGAAGGAAAAAACGTATAATCATACGCCCGTAACCCCCGAAGAAGTAGGTAGAGGAGTGTAGTAACACTCCCACGTGTCACCTTTAATGAGAAAAGGTTGATACATTATTGCGCATTTATCGAAAACTCATTTGGCTTGTTTTGCCAAGTTACCGAGTCAAGGACAATTCGCAAATTATTCTCCGGGCGCCATCATTAAAATTTGGTGTAACTTGGCACTACGCCGAGCTGCGGATCGAACGTAACGACCCTACAGTACACCTGTCTATCATTATATCTCACAACAGAAATATTGTTGTGAACCCAAACTGAGAACACCTGTGTTTGTTTACATTTAGTACTTGCACTGTTAAGTGTACAGCACGTTATATTATCGTATTCGGAAGCTGAAATCGTCGTCCATAGTTCTATCATTTTTAATTCTCTTGATGGAACATTATGGAGTATTCTAATGTATGCAGGTTCCCTCGTGATATTTTTCTTGACCGTTACAGCATATTTAGTTACATAATTTTAAACCGCACTGAATTTTGTAACGACAAAGATTCTCACCAGGATTGGAACCCAGGCATCCAGGAATAGGCCCTTGAAAAGTGGGTGGTTAATGTTTAACCACTGAAGCTATCACTGCTATTGTTAGCAGTAATTAAGAAATAGAATGCACTGAAACTCAAATCAAACATGGACTTAACAGCACATATTTGGGTCTCTACTTGAAACGAAAATTAATACGCAGATGACTTTATATCTAAAACAGTGAAATATTATACGAATAAAAAACAGACACATGAATAATATTATGATTACCCACTTTTCTTTGCAGCAATAAATCTTTTTCAGGGCTTGAAATAACGGAATCCGCGCGCTTTATTTTCGTCTTATTTGATGATTCCAACACGGTCTGCGGCTATTAAACTCACAAAACCAACAATATAACGTTTAATAGGCGATACAAGTCGAAATTAAAGTCAGGCAATCAAAACACTCTTTAACAGCGCCCACAACGTTTGATGCCACACAAATTTACTTTATTACTGTACTACGGAACATCGACAGTTTTTTTTTTAAAGAAAGCTCGATGTTGCAAAAATGGAAATGCACTCTAAACTTGCCCAATTAAAGTTCAAAATGGAGTGAAGCTGCAAGGGCCGGGGATAGAGAAAGTTACGTGCTCATTTTTGGTGAAACATTTTCGTTATTTTTAGTCTTACGTTGCGTTGGCTTGAGAAATTGTAGGAGAGGCTTTTCAGGATGCATGCGGCAACATTGTTAAATGTATTGCAGATTAACTATTTAGGTTTACAGCTTCCAATCCGAAAACACCATCGATGCTTATATTGTTTTATCCAGGTTTGGTGGGTGTACTGTTCTTATCATCATCATCAGCGTATATAAGTCCACTGTATATAGTAATTCCCCGAGGTTTTTGCCCATAATTCGCACACTTTATATCCGGGTAAGTTACACATTGGTCAGCTAGCACTGGGCTTAGTCGACTCTTGAGGCACGCTGGTATCCTGACGTGAAGTCGGGGAATGTATTCATTCCCCGCATAAACACGAATGGATACTGTTTTGACGTAATAAATTCCAAAGACTTTAACACGATTTTGGGGTAATAAGGCATCTATGACTACCGTAAATAGTATCAGTTTTAGTCGCATTCGACCGTTGTTAGTACTGACTTCCTAACTTCTAGTGGCTCGCAACGAAGTCTTAATCTATGTAGATGAAACAAAATATACCTCCAACATTTGCTGTCACAGTGATCTACCACGTTTTTCATCCTTGCAGTATAAGTATACTGCTGCATTTTCTTGGAATCTTTAAGAGAAGAAAAGAAATTGTGAACTCTACATTCGTTTTTGAAATCTTTTTCAGGTGTGAATTTTTCACAAAAATAACGTTTCTGGTGAATATGCACTGAACATTTCACTCGCGACATGTGTCACATCCATTCAAAACAAAAGAATAAATGACATTCAGGTGTAAAGATCTGTATGCACTGTACGTACTGCTGGATTTATAATTACTATGTAGTTGTAGAGTGTAGTCGTAGCACACAAACACTAAATTAGACATTATTACTAATTATCAGTGACTCAGAGTCTGGATCTGTGCCCGGTGTATGGCAATAGACTCACCACGTATTCCATGGGACCTAAACGTAATTGGTGAAACGTGGGAGTGCACTACACTCCTCTGCCTACGCCTTCGAGGATTACAAGCGTGATGTTACGTTACGTTGTTATTAATTATATTACGCTGCCCGTATTAATACTTGTAATTATGACCCGCATACTTTTTGGTGCAGGTAATGTTTAAAGTCATTAAGTCAGCCACAATATAGAATAGAGTATTGAGCAGAATGCGATTTAATGGAATGGAATGGAAATGAAAACAAACATTTATAACTTTACAGGTCCTATAATAATAAAAAAATTTTTTACGCTTCTCCAATCTCATTCAGAACAACAGTTAGATGGGAACGACAATTTCAATTAAGCTTAATTAAATTAAATCAATATTACATTGAGCGTTAATATTAATATTCAATTAAACATTACGTTACATATACATTAATATACTTGCTGTATTTTTATTAAACATACATGTTCATATGGCAGGCAGCTGGCAGGTTAATCGATAGACTGTTTATTGCGTAAATATGTTGATATATCGAAATAGACCATATGTAGGATCTAATACTTAAGTTCATACCATGCTGATACACTTCATCTTCACGCCAGGTCCTTTACGGAGTAGGCAGAGAGCTTGGAGTACCAAATATCTCTATTCTTGCAGACATGTCGTACTTCTCCATTACATGCTTTAATATAATCGACCCATTTGTCATTCCACTATTGGAATATGGGTCTCCTCTTATATTGAGAGGGTTAAGGTCATAGTCTGTTACACTAGCCAAGTGCGGGTTGGCAGACTTCACAAACCTTAGAATTTTTTTTATAAATTCTAAGGTGTGCAGGTTTCCTCACGATGTTTTCCTTCACCGTATACATGCTTATATCAGGTTTTATTGAAAGTTTTCTCAATATTAGCATTAAGAGTCCTGATCGGATTGTGTATAAAACTCTTAAGGCTGTTATTACACATTCAGAGGCAATATCGCAAAGTTGTCGCGTCATGTAGCGTGGATAGAAAAGTTTTTATCGCCTGGACCGTATTGTTCTGTTTGTATGTAGTTATTTGTATTTGTACGTTTTAATCAACTCATCTTAATATAGGTATATACCTGGACAGAAAACGTAAATAACGTGAACAATGCGAACGTGAACAAACATACTCATAAAAGGTATCTAAGATAATTCTAGAATGAACTGGAAGGATAATATATTTTACACAAATTCATCTGTTCTTCGCGTCCCCTGAAAACAAATGGCATAGTGCATACATTCTTTTTAAAAATGCAGAACGGTTCTACGTGAGCTAACAAGTGTATATTGCCCTTAAGCAATACGAATGTATAGTGTGTAACGAGCCTTTTTATATTTTTGTATTAAGACGATAAATTCTAGATGTCATTGAACTTTTTTATAAAACCTTGTATGCATATTTACATAATTGTATATTTATTCATGTATAATGTTATATAGAACGGCAAAAATTAAGTCAAATAAGAATCTATCTCATTGTCTTCATAATCCAGTTCGACTGGTAAAAAATACCATCTGAAATTACGTAACCCCTTTCTAACAGTAAAAAACAAGCGACCCATTCATAATTTCACTGTTGGAATATGAGTCTCCTCTCATATTGAGAAGGTTAAAAGTCATGGCCAAGTGCAGGTTGGCAGACTTTTAAAACAGTAAAATATAATGAAAAACAGTAAAATATAAAAAAATCATGTACTATGTGTACAGTTATAATAATTATTATATGTTGTAAGGGCGTATTTTTTAAATTTAGAACGCATCATATATGTATTTATAATAAGAGCATACGATTTTTTTTCGTCATTTTCTAATACGTACTGAACCATTTTGCGTCAGATGCATCAATATCGCAAGCCGCAGCCGTAAGTCGCAGCCGCAAGCGGCACGCCGCACGACGCACGCCGCATTACGAAGCAACCATTAGCAGTGGAAGGGAATGCAAATAGAGGGTAAAATGGCGCGAAGAACATCATTAGCGTTGAGTTCTCTTTGGCATCAGAGTAAATTATTCTTGTAAGAAAATACGAGAGGAGCTTGCGCCGGCTGGTAAGGTGAGTTTTTAGCAACGATCTTTCAGTAACACAAAAATAACTGTTATTAGCGAATTATATCAACGAGTACACAAACCATTTGCAAGTTAACGTTGCAAAGGTTATGAAAGATGAAAACACGTTCTGATATTTTTATTGCATAAATTAAAAAAAAATCGTGCCAAATGTTTCCTGAACGTAAGAGGAAAGAACTCAATTAAATATAGTCAAAGTGTAGTGTTAGTTTATATATATAATCAGTTAAAATTAATAAACCGAGTTCGTTTAAAGTTTTTTTGTGGACGGGTTCTTATCCACATAAAAACTTTGCCAATAGAATTAAATATAACACGCATTCTGACTTAATAAATCAAATTTTAATTAATGTTACTTTTAGCACAACACTATCACATTAGCTCCCTTACGGGTTAGGAAATGGACGCCTAGAACCAAATCTCTGTTTTAGTTACATACTAGATATGCTTCTTAATAAGTTTTTTAAAACAGAATGTTATTTCGAGTATTAATACTGGTATCAGTTAGACGCTGTCTCAAATAACTGCAACGGTATGTCAGTAAATCCTGATCAATCCAAGTAAATCTTCATAAGCGGAGAGGATTGGTAGTCAACCGGGAAATTCAATATATTCGGAGGTAGAAAACCTATATACATTTCCCGGTACGGATTTAAACCGCATAAAGCGTTTTGCAGACATTTCCTGGCTTTTCTATGTTGAGTCCAATGCTGATAATATTTAACATTGTTTATAACAGAAAGAAAAATAGATAGGTAGAAAATGTAGGTAGGGAAAAACAAGGAGGTAGGGTAAAACACCCTCCAGCTAGGTGTGACGATATACGCAAAGTTGCTGACAGCGGTTGGATGCAAAGAGGTGAAGATCGAGCTCAGTGGCGTGCTATTGGTTAGGCCTATGTACATCAGTGGATGATAACGGCCTGATCATGATGATGAAGAGGATAAACCATAAAGGATGTATTTGGTAAGAACATAAATACGTTTTGCCCCGGGTACTACCTCCGCCGCACAATTCTACCATAAAGCTCAAAGTTCACTAAAAAATGTTTGTCACTCAGTGCCCTCTGCCAACACTAACAAATCTGAAGTGACTACTTAATATTTGAAATACCCGTTCATGAAACAAGCAAAAGAAATATTTCTACTCAAAACTAGAGGCCATATTATGTTTTGTATAAAACAAATTATTAATTGTATAAACATGAATATTTTTTTTTAAATGGAACGTACGAGTTTGTGAAGTATCGATCATGGAATATAGGAATGTGCCAAGTTTACTCAACTTAGAATAAAAAAGATAGAATGAAATGACTAATTCGTGTAAAAATTACATAGGTACTTTAACCTTCTTGCACGCTCGTTTTTACCGCGCACATGTAAAATCCACATTTTGACACATTTCACATTCCACATGAGGTTCTATCTGAGGTTTTCCCAGTGCACAATGACATCATTATGTTACTTAAGAAAAGCTCAACATGATCTCTTCTCTAAAGCTGGCAACGCGTTGAGCTCTCCTCGGGTGTTGTAAATGTCCATAGACGACGGTGACCACGTAACATCAGGGGCCTATACTTCTTTTTACCCTGCTAAATATGTAAAAAATGTCCTTGCATGAATATAAAAATAACAATCATGCCAACACAAATATTTCTAAACACTTTTTGTTCATAAACTTTAACTGGCAAATCTTAAACAACTCCATGGGCGACACACTCTTAAAAATGGTCGAGAGATTTCTCTTCTAAATGTTAACATTATTTTACGGGATACTATAGCCACCAGTTAGAAATTTTTGTCCATTGATAATTTTGTTTTGGTACCGAGAATAAAGGATTAATAAATATTTATTTAAGGATAAATAACTATTTAGTTATGGTCCAAATGTAAACTTGATTATTTTCACGTACCATTAGGATTAGACTAGTTTAATAGCTTAATGTTATTTCAAAGTCAACACATATTTATGTAAAACCAAATCTCTCGGTAAATCAAAACGAATAAACAAGTTATAAGCGATTCGAGTGAGTAGCGAACTGTGTAATATTTACTATTGAAATCCATTCAGTTTACAAAACACGCAACGCTTTGAAATTCATAAATACAGATATAATAACATCTAGACATGTATCTGGCGTTGATTTTTTGTTTCCATGCTATAACTGATTCTTTGGTCGAGTTGCAAGCGCAACAGTTGATTGAGAGGTCCTGGGTTCGATTACCGGGTCGGGTACTATTGGATTTTTCTAACTTAGTTTTTCTAGCAGTGGCTCGGAGTCTGAATCTGTGCCCGGTGTATGGCAATAAACTCACCGCCTATTACATTGTGTGATGTAAACGTAACTGGCAAATCGTGTGAGTGTGAGAAACTCCTCTGCCCACTCTTTTGGGGATAACAGCTTTACTGATAACAGTAAGACCCTTCTTTGTGTTCCGAAACCAAAGGTCTTAATAAAAATAACATCTTAAGGAAAAAAAAAATCGACCCATTTATCTTTCCACTGTTGGAATATACGTCTCCTCTCATATTGAGAGGGTTAAGGCCATAATCTAAAATGGTTAAATTCGAAATATGTCGTTTTAAAGGCAGGCGTACATAATGTATGCAGATGGAATTTCCGAAATACATTCAGTCTGTGGTCATAACTGTATTCCAATATTCTCGCGAGGTAAATGTTCGGCAAACTGCTGCGCTTATAGGGCGGATGATACTGCTGAAAATAAGCATAATTTTAGGATTTCATAGCCCATAAACGGGGATTTGCAATATCACTTAGAGTATTCTCAAACTTAGCTGGTAGCAAACAGAATAACATGTATGTAAAGAACAATTGAATCAATATTTAAATACATGTACTTAGAATATTCTACTTTTCTTTCTAGATATCCTGTTCCTGCGAGGTTGCAGGCGAGAGTTATGTTTGTTCTCAACAGATATAATTATGATAAATATCAATTCGCATGGACTTTTCTAGACGCTTTCTTCTTATGTTCATACTAATTACTAACTTCTATAGATGCTTGTAGTTTAACCTAAAATCCTAAGACCTAAAATCTTTTTATTTATCTATTTATTTATTGGATCACCAACACAAGTAACAGCAACAATATTATGTAGTGTAATATTTCATTTTTAACAATTTTTAACTGTTCTTATGATTATAAGGTAATCACAGCATGCTTAGAACATCTAGTAAAATGTAATGATGATGATTATATAAGAAGATCGTTAGACATTTGTGTAGACGTACGGGCAATGAGTTTCTATCACGCCGAACACGATCATTTTTCAAGACTCCTACCAAAACTCAGTTTTTGGTGAACTACATTGATCCTATTAAAAGGGTGTTTAGTGCATATTATCAGTTAGCAATATTACATCAGATATCATCATCCAATCACTACCATGATCCCCCGCTGGAAATGAGAGGTGGAGATCGCAGAGCATACTATCTCGCAACGTCTACGCTGCTGCTCGTCGGCGGCCAGGGCATTTAGCTAAGCTAAGTTAAGCTGGCTCGCCCAATCGCAGTCATATAGGGTCTCGTATAGCGGTCTCAAATTTTCAGTAGTGTTTATAAGTTAGAGAGAGAAGCGGAAAATCGAACTAAATGGAAAAAACAGACACTTATCGCTACGAAACACTTTCAAAAACAAAACGTTTAGTAATGAAGAAACGTCACAGAAGAAGAAGAATAAGTTATTAACGGCCGATTTGATGCATATAAGTGTAAATCATCCCTGAACAGCTGTTGCCTTCAGCGTCGCCGCATTTGTCAGCCGATGATAATTTCTGACAACGTAATTAATATTCTATTCGCGGACAACACCGACTGAAACGCAATGTACGAAATATTTGCATGTTACAGCTAACGCGAGATAATCTATTCACGTGTTTGTATCCTCTAATGTGTTTTAAAATATTTAATATTAATGCTAAGGCTTTGACAGTCGCAAAGATAGCTGTATAAAACGAAGAATTCACACATTTGTTAATCATGCAGGTAGCACTATTTTACTGTAGATTATGGCTTTAATACTCTCATTTTGAAAGGAGACCTGTGTTCAATAATAAGAATGATGATAATACAATTAGCAAATGCATATGTTAAGTTACATAATACATTTTTTCGTCGCTCGTCGTCATACTAAGCAGACGTGTGCTAACATTTACTTTAAAAATTACAATCAGTGTCATTGCAAAACAGTCATAAATTTATTGAATAATAGGTGAATTCAAATTGTGCCGTCTAAATATTGGTTATAACTTCGTTTTGTTCCTGGAATCCGATCATCAGAAACAACTGAACGCGGTCAGCGGCAGCGCAGTCCCCGGCGGCACCCCCGCGAAAGGAGTACAACTGTTACTTTTTAACTCTTTCACGCACCGATACGCCGCACGCTGAGTACAGAGTATCGCTCAGGTATACTTTCTGTTATTGAAAATTAAGTATAAGCATACAGCAGCCACTACTGCATCCCGAATACACTAGGCGGTGCGAATCTACAAATAACTAAAGTTTTCAACTAGTGCTGACAACTGTCGCCTTACGCTATCATATATTGTAAAATATCATAATGAATGAACAGCGATCTTCTCAGCAAAAGCGCCTGCCAACTGGCGGCGGATCGCAACCAGACTTATCGACAGTGAGCAGTTTTACCGCTGAGCCACAAATAACTATACGTAAAAGAAAACATTAGATGGCGACTGTAGGTGTTCTTCTGAAATAAAGGAAATGCACACAGAATTCAATAGAATTAGCAGCCTATTAGAAAAGTACGTAGAGTCTAACGAACAGATTATGAGTAAAATGCAGGAAAGTATCTCAGAAGTAAGAACGCAGATTATTTAGTTAACAAAATCAAACGATAAATCCACAAACTCCTTACGAGAAAACTGTTGGAAATCAAAACAGAGCTAAACGACATAAAGCAATCTTCTTCTAACATATTGATAGATCACGAAAACATTAAAACTCAATTTACGCGATTAGAACAACAGGTCGAAAGCAAAATATAGTCTATAGAACATAAAATCAACAAAATTATCCATCTCGTCAAACCTTGCCTTCAAACACAGAAAACCAACTTCCTTTTAATGAACAAATAATTCGAGAGATACAAGATCGGAGAAACAGAGAGAGAAATAAGAGACAGAGAGAAATAACAGAGAGAGTCATCTACAAATATTGAAGAAAGGATGTCAAAAGATGTAATTAAAGTCATGAAGATTATTTCCTCGGTTGATAAAAACATCCCAAAACCTGTTAAAATATTTAGAATTGGCAAATATTTTCCTGGA
>DWJK01003726.1:0-12754 GCA_018248815.1 Croniades pieria auraria
CTCCGTCGCGACCTCGCTGCAAGCGGCGGGAGCACATGAGGAAGGACCTCGTACAGGTCCGAAACTAGTCGGGCCATTCCGAAAAACGTACGTGAGTTAAGCCGGTACGTATTTAATCATGTGTATAAATACTCACGAAACATTTAATAGTAAAAGAGACTTAAAGTTTACCGTACTATATATGTACATATATAAGATATTTTTACCATTTTGTAACTCTCGATGAGATTATTAAACAGTAATTTATGTAAGGCGGGGGATTCTGAATGAATTAAGATGTCAATCAAACTGGGGTTTTTAATTTTGTGGGCAAGTCACTACGTGTTGCATGATCAAAGCGAATTGGATTTTTCGAGAGCCCTGAGTATAAAAGAGAGCAATAAATTAGGCATGAAAATTTACATTTAATTATTTTCCATTACATTTAGATGTCCGGAATTATGGCAGGATTAATATTCGGGGTCATCATACTTACGATATCCCTGGGAGCAATTCATCAAAAAGATTTTCGCGGTACGTCTTAAATTAGGACGGCCGAGGGAATGCGATGTTGCCGGGAGGAATCGACTCAGCACAGGAATATAAACCTTATTGCGACCAATGTAATATCTAGTAACTAATGTCTAGGCGAAATTGAATATTTTTCCCTGAATTAATATCAAAATATAGCGATTTTCCTTAAGTTTGAGCGTATAAGGTTTCACTAAATAAAAACCGTTACTACATCAGCACACGATTTATTCCATAACAATTTCTTCCTTGTCTTTCCCTGTGAATATCTCGAGAATACTAAGTAATTAATTTTGATTCACTACCGCTTATTTACATCACGTGAGTTATATATGGAATGCAATTTAAAATACGCAGAGCGTTCCACATAAACGGTAGAGTTAAAACAGTCCTTGACAGGCTCTCTTAAAATGATAATTTCGCCATATTGAGTTTGGACTCGACCTGCCTGCTTTCTTATCGAAGGTCTTGAATAATTCATCATTTATTTGGCGAGACAAAAGTAGCGTTATACAAAAATGACATACCGTTTTTTACATTGTAACAAATCGGTATAAAGGAAAAAACATTAAAAATAAGTACTTAGCAAAAATGAAATAAATTACATACGAAGTTTGTTTTTGAAATTTGGCCTTAATATTATATGTCGTTTTATTTACTGACTCAGTTTTTACATGGGAGTTGCCTCAGTTGAACCATTTCATACGACCCTTTTGGTACTTATGATTGAGTCTCTCATAGGATTCGGTCGCGCAAGTGAAATATAAATTTTTAAATATATTAAGCTTAAGAGACTTCTGCATGTTGCTGTACTAAGCACAGAAAAAAGTACATAATTACCTTCTTGCATCAAAGCGAAGGAGAATATCATAGCTAAAAACCTACCGCAATTTTATGAGAAGAGTACTTGTTCTCTATTTAAAAAATACAAGGTTCATCTAATGCCGAATTTCGTAAGAGAAGGAGAAGTATCATAGTTTTCTATATTGCTGCAAGTTTTAGTTTAAGAGCGACTAGACACATTCTAGGCAAGCGCTTTCTTCGCACTTCCTAGGCTACATTTTTTTTTATATTTAACCTAGCAAATAAGCAGACGGGCCACCTGCTGGTAAGTGGTCATCGCCGCCTATGGACAGTTGCAACACCCGAAGACTGGCCAATGCTTTGGCGGCTTTGAAGAAGAGCTCTCTTTGCGCTTTTCTTGAAGAACCTACAAGTTTTCTGGAAGATTATAGTACAGCACGAGTTTTATGGCCAAATAAAGTCCGAGCGTAAGCAGTCATGACACAATACACAATTTGAGACTGGATATAATAGTTACATGGCAACAACATGATCGATCAATTTGCAGAGAAGCGATACAGTTGTTCATTCCGACAATATATGTATGTCGATTATGTACGTGTGTGTTTATGTGACGTTATGTATGTGGGTGTTTATGTGACGTTATGTATGTGTGTGTTTATGTGACGTTATGTATGTGTGTGTTTATGTGACGTTATGTATGTGTGTGTTTGTTCCCTCGATTTATTCATACGAATTTAAAATGTAACGTATAGGAGACGAGCGTTATTATTAATTTTGCAATATTGTCTTTTTATGTAAATAGAAATTTACTTTTTATATTGATCTTCTTTCTCTTGAATATAACATTAAATTCATTTAAACTCTAATGAGACGCATTATCGCATTGAAGATCTTATCGATTTGTGGAACATAAAATCCTGTTATGTGTATGATACTTTCAAATACCATTTGCTCTGTTAAATAAGAGAAATATATAAATGATTGCTGCATAGTCGATCATTGGGTACGATTATGTGACGATGTTTCGAACGGCTGTCGCAACACGATCGGCCGTCACGAATCGATATCGCTATCTCGGCCCTGTTGACTTTTCGATAGACCGACGCATGCATTCGCACGCACGACAAATATGTTTATTTTCAAACATCGATATAACTCGGACAATCGCTCGAAAAAAATATGTTAGTATATCTATTTACCTTGATATTTACATTTGTAATTTCCTGTTTACTGCATGATAAGATAAATGTTCATTTCAATTTACTGTCTACAACTTAATGAAACCACAAACTGTGGAGATTAAATAATATAGGATTTTTTAAATATCTTGGGATATCAAATACGATCAGATGGATCCTAAAACAAGCAGAACCAGTGTAATGGTAATCAAAAGACTTTTAACCAACACATTATGTACATATAAATATATAATTACTTTTTTATAGTAAGTTAAATATCTAATACTTGTTACACTTACTTATCACACAACAGTTTGTCCCGGACGACAATCAAACCCATGACCACCGGCTCAAGTGTTACACTCACTACCCACTGGACCAATGACCCATTGAATCTAATTGATCGATGTTACTTTCAGTTTATAAAAGTATTTTCCTAACATGTGTTCGGTCGTAAGTCGCTCTCGGCTCAATGAGTATGCCTTGCAGGTGGCAGGTAACGGTCCCAGCGGAGACTCGCGCTAGCCGGAGCTCGCCTTGGGAACGCAGTCACCAAATCCACGCCATGGTATGGATACATGGTTTATTTATTTCATAATTTACTACACCGGATAACAGTACACAATCACCATCATTATGATCAATCCTTTACTTGTTCACATGCTGGATACGAAGAAATAAGTCAGTGACACTTACATACGCCATTTTTTAAAAATGTATTGCTTAATACCTATTGGGTTCTTTTCAAGAACACTCAGGGATGTTAAGAGTATGTAGACAATACGTGTATGTGTGTGTTACGGAATGAGAAAAATGATAGGAACAAAATCAAGGAAGATTATATTGTACATATAAATTATAAATAATGTTATACATAATGTTTTTTATATTATAATGTAAAAAATCTTGAATTTATGAATGGTCAATGAATTTTTTAAAATAAAACTTTTATCTATAAAAGTAAGGTTAATAAAAAAACAATATTTAAAAAAATAATAATTGATTTCATTATTAAATGTTTCGTGAGTATTTATACACACGATAAAAAATGTACGGATAAAAATTGATTTTAATTGAAAGGAAGTTTGAGGATAGTTGTTGGCCCAACGTTACGCTTCGTTGGTAGATAGGGTAGAATAGTTTAATAATGTGGGCACATTTATATTAATTCCGAATAAACAGTCCATTAGCCCATTTGGCACTCCTCACTCTATCATGCGTGTGCATAGAGAGTTAGGAATTTAGAAAAAGCACGTGAGGTTTATAAGTCTATAGACATTTGTCATTCGGTGCTCTCTGCGTACAACGTGAGTAACCTGGCGTAATAATATAATAATAATAGTCATGATAAATAAAAATATCATTTTAAAGATCGTGTCAGTTTTAATAAGTGTGTATATGTCTATAATACTACAATCAATAATTTATATCTTTAAACGCCATTTTGAAAATTATATAGAGATATTGTCGTTTAATAAATGAAATATTAATACTAATAATAGCCACATTTCATAATAGCCTTTGGGACACGTGCTCACCAAATAACATTTGTCCTAAAACCTTTTACCGTTGGGACACCCTGGCCTCAAATGTGGTCATTTGCTCGCTAGCCTACCTTGCCTTTAACGGTGTGGGACATACTCCCGTAGACCGTACATACTTGCTTGCTCAACTGATTACGGTCTGTCAACAACATATGCGCTCAAAAGTGACACACCATGTTTATCTAGCTACAATAAATCTGTCTGCGATCGACTATAAATTTAAACAGTTTTATTTCGTTGCACATGGTTTAATTTATCCGTTAACAATTTTCATGTGTTCGTGGGATAATAATATAAGCTTAATGACTGGTTACATGCAACGAGGTGAGTTTAAAAAGTCACGATAGGTACGTCGATCGGCATCCCTCGCCTGTCCGCAGTCATAAAACGGTCACGCGAGTTTTAGACAGTCACAATAGGGTAGGTCACCCTCCACGTCGACTCGTTTTATCGCTTTTAACAATTCGGTGCGTAAGCTGCACTGATTGTCGGGCTGCAGCTGCTCGCGGTAACAGGGATTAACGACATAAATTAAGTTTTTTATCCGTTTGCCGAAGTAAATGCTGTAACTATAAGATTTAGTCGAGCGCCTTGTCGGCACGGCGAGCGATGTTCTCGGTCCTTGAACGTTTGTAACAACACCGGTTATGTCTTTATGAGGAGTTCCAATGATGGTGCGATGGATTTCGTGTCGGTGTAACGTAACAATACAGTCCGTTATGGACAACTAACAACGTGCGAATAACATCGAAGAGAAAATGGAGGCGCGATAAAAAAAATTGTGAATGGAGTCGGCCCCGAGTTTCACGCCCATAAACGGTCAATATGCGTTCGAGGTTAAAATCGTCTGCCGAAACCAGTAACAGCGAGCCGCGCGGTGACAAGGTTCGTTCACCGCGAGCTACCGGCGAGACTGCCGCGCGTAAATCATCGGCGTTTTGCTAACGATGACATAAGAAGGTTGCACTCGCTAAATACCTTACACTATACTGAATAAGAATGAGCTGTTTTTGGTCTAAACAAACAAAAACGTCCTGTTCCATATATTTCAAACTGTACAGACTATTGAAGAGTTCAACTCAAGACACTTTCAATCGCAATTACACTTGGTCCGGAATTACCAAAAAAATAGCGATCAACGTTTTTTGTAAGCACAGGTGTGATTTTTAATACTCATTAAATTCAATATCAGATATTTCATTTTCAGTTCATATATCGAGTGGATTTACATGTTTCATTTAACAATCCAACCATGACATGTGTGCTATATGCAGGTCCATATATACCATAACCACATACTGTACACTGAATGTATTGAATGTAATTTGCGTTAATGTTGCGATATTTCATCGGAGTGCGCAGTCATTGCATATAGGCACGTGTAGTTTAATCAACATTTTGAGTGACACGCTTTATATCGGAACACATGTTGGGAAGCGTAATGTCGCTTCAAATTTTACAAGTACGTTATAAATTACGGTGTGAGAGGGAGCCGAGGGGTTCAGTGAATAACCGGTGATCGTAACCAAGAGGCAGGTGTGACTACCTACTCGTACTTTGAATACTTCGACGGTGCCGCCATTCTATTCTTTCCGCTCAACGGATATCAGGAACAATGAGTGTAAATTGTACCCCAAGTTAACCGCTCAGTCTATTTTTTACGGTAGTTTTCTGTTCGAACTGTGACCGTTATTACTTGTGGAATTAATTTTTAAATATTTGATGTCTTCTTTATGAAAGCAAACATCTGAGTTTTTTACTTTTTTATTGTTCGACGTCTCGTGAGTGTTTATATATACTTTTAAACAAGTTCAAGGCCTAACTCATGGGTTTTTTCGGAACTGCTTCAGTAGTTTCGGAGCTAACCGAGCTTCTTTTGCACGAGCTTCCGCAGATTGCAGTGAGGTGGTCTCCAAGACGTCACCAAGAAAAACAACTCCACTTGAGTCGATACAACCTTAATATTTATTTAATATGATAAAAATATCTTCCAAATCATAAAAAAGTGTTATCGTAATATCATGTAAAACACTTTTATCCAGCAACATCTCGTGTAGATACTTACAAATAAATAAATCTTCATTATTTTGAAAAAAGACGCCGTAAAGGATCATCTGTCGCAAGTTACCTTCAGCGAATACGCTGTTGGTGAGCGTCGCGAGAGAGAATAACACTCTTATCTAAATCATACGTTACTGTCAGACGTTTTACCTTTATTTTACACCGTCTGTACTCAAACACATGACTCATGTTTATCGTTAGGGACAAATTAATGTATCGAGCTGGCATGCAGGTGCAATTATGGCATTTATTTTTCATTTCAGTTCTAACCGTTTATAGACATCGTTATGGTACAATTAGAAATTGATTGCTGTTACGATATGAATGTGAGTCGTCGGTTAAATATTTTTTATAAAGGTGGTTTGTGTTTCGTGAACTGTACAATTCTCTAAGATGTGTTTGTTGTTCTTTAGTCAAATCATGAGAGGTTTTTGTTAGTCACGGTATATAATGACCTTTGTGAAACAATGCCTCCAAAAGTTTAATTGTTGCACAAATCTCCAAGTTCACCCTTTTGACCTTTTTATTGAATACAGTCCTCTTTAGATTCGGGTACTTCATGTTCTAAAGGTGAAGCGAGTAGGTATTTTTAAGATATTACAATCTAAGTGGCTTTTCAAATAAAGCATATATTTTCTGTTAGAAATGAAAAATATAGGTTTTATATTAGGATTGCTCATCAGAAAGGGCAAAGGTTCAATAAAAAGGAATGATTTCCATGAAATTTTCTTAGAAGAAAAAATGTAGATTTTTTACATATTTGAAGCTTTAAAGGTCGACTTTAAAAATCATCATACAAACCTAGAATTACTGGAAACATTAAAAAATAGAACTCATAAAACTAGACGAGCAATCACGGACTCCTACATAAGTCGATAAGCTTTTGAAAAATTCATGTCAGCGTGGACGTACGACAGAAAACTAATTAATGATGGTCGGCGAGTCCAAGTATCACGAATTAGAAAAGGTGGTAACCGTTACGGGTGTGTTTGTACAGACGATGCGACTAAATGCACTCGTATTGTAATCTCACATACTGACTGATGGCGGAGTCAAAGTTTACGAAACCGGGGTTTTTGTACCTAGAATGTGATGAGTTAAAAGAAGCAAGTCCCGTTTGTAAAGATATTTAGCAGATACGTGAAAAAAAAATAAACGAATTCCATGTCATTACTTAAAAAGGGATTTTACACCTTGTAAGGTATTTATGTCATAATCATTCCAACCCGTCATCGTCCACTGCTGGATATAGGCCTCCCTAACAGCACGCCACTAAGCTTGATCTTCAGCTTTTCGCATCCAACCATTGCCAGCCACTTTGAGTATATGTCACTCTACCAAGCTGGAGCTATTGTTATTTAATTCACAAACAGGTTATTTTAGGTTTACGAATGTACTTTTATTTTTACAGTATTTTTTTAATAACGAATTTTAAAAGTGAGGCAGTGTCGTATTTTATCGTCTTCCTTATAAACGGCTCTGAAGGATGAAACGGACCGCGCCCATGCACGTTGCACTGCGATCGGTTCATTTGTATTACAAACGGATGTCTCATGCTACTTTCTTCGAATGTGGATTTCCTAAAGTATACTGCATTCTGTTCGTATCTTTGAGCTTTAAAGACATGGCTATGTAACTTTATACACCAGTTTTTAATATTGCCATGTATGTTTCATATCTTCTTGATATATGTTCCGAATGTACTGTGTTTTTAATCTTAAGTTAAATCTTTTATTATTTGATTATTAATCAAGAAGGCTTTTCCATTATTTACATGAAATAATAGGTTACTACTGTTCTGTTTCTCTTTAGAATATATACACATTATGTTTGATTATGTTACAATTACCGTCATTAATTATAATTTACTAAACATTATACGTTTCCATGTAGAAAAGATTAAATGTCACTTGAATTCTTAAAGAAAAACATCGTGTGGAGGAAACCTGCTCACCTTAAAGTTCTCCATAATGTTGTCTTAGCCGTATAAAATCTAGGAACGCGCACGTGGCCAGCGCAGCACACGCCTTAACCCTTCTCATTCTGAGAGGAAACACATGTCCAACAGTGGAAAAATAAAGGGTTAATGGTGATGATGATTCAACGGCGTCTTATATATTCCAGAGAAGCATTTCCGGGAAATGAAACAAGAGCGTATTCTACATATTTGTGCACGACTCTATCCCAGCTCGAGTACATGTAGTTCATATATGAAACGAAGATTGCTAGAGCGAGATTGCATACCATTTCATTCCCGGTTTGCGCAGTGGTAATAAATTTTTTTGTTTCATTCACACTTATGACGCGTCCATACCTAAAACACACGACGTATGAAGAGTCATGAGTAAAAGAAAGACGTCAGAATTGTAAGTAAAAAGATATTAGGTATTCCATGCTCTCTGCCTACTACGTAAGGAATCTAGTGTGATAGTACAAAAATTATAAAAAAAACGTAACATCACGCCTGTAATCCCCGAAGGGGTAGGCAGAGGGGTGTAGTACATTCCCACGTTTCACCAGTTACGTTTAAGTCCCATTGAATAGGTGGTGAGCCTATTGCCATACACCGGGCACTGCTCCAGACTCCGAGTCACTACTAGAAATTCTAAATTACCAAATTCCCATAGTATCCGGTCCGGGATTGGAACCCAGGACCTCTCGTTCGGCGGCACTTGCAACCACTCGACCAACGAGACAGTCATATACATATATAAGAAATATATATAAGAAAAAAGTTATAGCTAAAAGAGGGAAGTTTAGGATTTATCGTATTTATATCCAAATTATTACCAATATTCAAACGGATAACAGCGATTGCATCGTTGCCGATCTAAATATCGAACTCATGTGCATGAAATTAAATATATCTCGATATTCAAATGTTTGAAATAAAACTGTTTACGTGAGTCGATTTATTGCACACGTCGTTGACAAATGGGAGGATGTGTTGCCAGTATTTTACGATAGATATTTGAACGAATGGATATATCCAATAGCTGTGAGAGTATTTAAAATATTTTTGATCCGTTTGAAAGAGTGTAACATTAAACAGACCCATACGCGTTAGTTTTTTGTACAGAAACTAGCAATATAGACACTATAGTAACCACGTGGGAATTGCAAGATATACGGATATTTATGAAACCGTTTGTCAAAAGACAGAAAAAGTTGTGGAAATGTACCATCAGTTGCTACATCTCTAGGACTTGACCACAGCTGTAGTTTGTTACCTTCATCATATCAGCCTATCTCAGTCCGGTGCAGGACTGAAACTCCGCCTGATGAGCGCCATCGCGCTCTCTCCTTTACAAACGAAATTCTCGTGCAGTCCATCACCAGTTTGTCTGTACACACAAACAGTCAAGTCAATAATGAAAGTGAGGGTAAAGTTGCACCGGAAACAAAGGAACCGCCGAAGACAAAGAGTCCGACGAAGTTTCAGCTTGAGTTCAGAAAGCAATCGCGAAAGGTTTCGGAATTTAACTTTCGCTACGTCAATGCAAACTGAAACGACAATGAAATCCGGTTAGCGAAATTCAATATTAATAGATCAATATAATTTACTTTCAGTAAATATAAAAATCTATACCGAACATTACTTAATGGATATTATTCGATATGTGCCCGGTTTGTTCCATGGCACATAAAACGTAACTGGTAAAACATGGAAGTATAATACACTCATGTGCTTACTCCTTCGGGAATTACAGGAGTGATGTTATGTTTTTTATTACTTAATGAATATTACTGGAATATTACTTACTGACTATCAGCTTTATTACTTTTCGTTTATTTCTTGTTCGTTTAGTATCTGCAAGTTCTCTGGTAAAGTTATGCGAAAAAGTGCACAAGATCACCAATATTTATAGCTCTACTCGTGCGCTCTCGTTTTGATAGTGCTGGAGACTATACTACTTGACGTCTACTAGATAAATGATAAACGTAGATTCTAACCATTAACATGTTTACTGATCGTAGCTGCTATATATTTTGTACACAGGAAGTTATTTGAACGTGTTACGCTCGTAAAAATACCAAACTTATTTGTATTTAAAGTTATTAACTTCCTCGTTGGTCGAGCGGATGCAAGCGGGAGGTACTGGTTCAAATCCCGGGTCGGGTACTATCGGATTTTTCTAATTTAGAATTTCTAGTAGTGACTCGGAGTCTGGATCTGTGCCCGATGTGTAGCAATAGGCCCACCACCTATTCCGTTGGTCGTAAACGTTACTAGTGTGTAAGAAACTAAAATACAAATGACATATAAATATAATAATAATTGTATTTTACCGTGCATTGGAATGTAACTTCCGCATTAATATCGGTTTACTAGGAATTAAATTACTTAAGTATAAATTAATGAAAATAAGCATTGATTATGTTAATAAATGTAACGGATTTAAATATTTATTTAATACATAATATGATTGTAAAAGTTCACGCGCCACTTCCGGAACTAAAACCAACTTCGCTGTTCTCCCGCACATGTCTTTCCGGTTCAGATCATTGATAGGAGGGAAGTAGCGCGAGAGCTGGAGATTCATTCGAGTGTGAACAGTAGAACTGTGTAGACGTACAAGAAGTTTATACTAATAAGTTTTTACGAAGTGATTAAACTTGTAAAAACATTTGTCGTTAATTTTCCCTGGTTTCTAACAGGTGAAACGAGGGAGTGTATTACACTTCTCTGCCTACCCCTTCGGGGATTACAGGTGTGATGTTACGTTTACTTACAATTATTAAAGCGCTTCCTCTGCCTGTCTTTTTGGGTTACCGTTAATTATCATAAACTATTGCAAACTTCATTGATAGAAATTAGCAAGTGTTTTCAGCGTGGTGTGAAGGAAGTGAAATGATCGAAAATTTGCAAATGTTGCCAGCGTGCTGTGAATGAACGAAATGGAATCGTGGAATCGAAAAACGTTAATATCAAATGCCAACGATTGAAAAATATTCTGTGAAAGTATCGTGAACATATTGTTTGAGTACCTACGCAATCAGTTTTTGAGATATTGACATGGAACAAATACGAGACACGATGTATGGACGTTTATTATGATTTTTAGGAGCAGGAATTCAATATTGCAGTATAAAAACAAACTATATGGACAATTTTATTGAAGATGTTCAATAAATATTTGCACGTGGCACTTTACTTAAATTTTTGCAGTCGGCACTTGAATGCAAGAATCATAATAAAATACCCGTGAAGCATGTAATATGACTGGTACCCATTTATACAAACGAGTACTTAAGATTTTTTACATGTAAACTTGATAAGAACTAATCATTAATCAGGTGAATTTGAACTCCATTAAGAGTAATATATATATATCTTTTCATTTGAAAAACAAAACGTTTTGCTTTTGAGTATGATTTGTTTCCCTTTTATGATACTTTTGCACCCAAAAATTCCATTTCCTAATACGTTTTTCACAAGCTGTGTAGCAAAAGATAAAAGAGGAAATTTATAAAGTCCATAATAGCCAAAGGCGACCTCGTACTTCACTTCTAGCAATATTTTGTAGCTAACTTGTTGAATGTGTATCGCGACTGCCAACAGACAACGACCGAACCGAAACGAAGTATACGCTTCATTAGAACTTGTGCATTAACATAGATGGCGCTGTTTTCAGTTTCAACACATTTGATTTAGATAAAATGTTACAATACTAATCTATCAACTTTATCGATATTGAAAAATAGTACAGCGTTGTTGGAGGCATAATAATTATTATAGTAATAATTTGTGACTGGGCCGGCTCGTTGCTCAAATGGTTGCAAGCGCCACTGCTCGTCGAGAGGACGTGGGTTCGATTTCCGGGTCGGTTTCTTTCCATGGTGGAATGTAAAATTTAACAGATCGGTTGTGTGAGTACATTACACTTCTCAATCTACATCTTCGTTAAGTACAGGCTTGAAGGTGAAGAAACTTTACGAAATATTGCAAGCAAGTCCAGGTTACCGCTGGAGGAGACCACTACACGAAATTACTTATGTACCTACATTTTTTTACCGCATGTCCCGAATACAGTAGTACTGCTTTTAGTTTATTCTACTAACGGACAAGCCTGCAAAATGTTATTGTTATGAACTCTACAGAGGTATTATTTAGTAATAAGATAAATTTTGTTAAAAGATACCATGTAAGTAATAAATATCATTAATACTTACATGTTTTAATACCTTCTAGATAATTCCACGACGTTCCTGAATATACTCTCAGATATTAATTTGTCACGCATCGCCGATTCATTATATTAATAAAATAAAAATTATAAGGGTATTATATTTCATTCATTTTTATCGAATCGTAAATTACCGTTATTATTAACAGCAGAGCATTACAGCAACTTAAGTAAACGCTAACTCCAAATTAATACTTTAGTTAGCATAACTTGTCGCGTTGAATAGAATCCCATTACTCATCTCTTTTATAACACATAAAACTTTTTAAATATTGTGTTCACATACGACGTTTCTGTTTACGTAATTAAACGCATTTCGCGTAAATCATCGACAATCGCCTGTAAAATGTAAAACGTCTCGCAATTAGTTCTTCGTGAGTATTCGTTACGTGACGATATATGCAAAGTGGCTGGCAGTGGTTGGATGCGAAGAGCAGAAGATCGAGCTCAGTGGCGTGCCATTGGA
>DWJK01003727.1:0-12753 GCA_018248815.1 Croniades pieria auraria
CTCCCAATACATAGTGGGACGTAAACGTAACTGTTGAAACGTAGGAACATGCTACATTCCTCTGCCTACTTTTTCGGGGATTACAGGCGTGATGTTAAATATTGTATACCTACATATAACGTACATAAAATACATAGTATTGAACAGTACCTACAGTACAATAGTACCAAAGAATTATATAACGGAAAATATCGACCACACCTACCCAAGAAATACATAGTCCTCCATCAAATTATCCGACTTTACATTTGGAACGGAAAACTATAAATCAAAATAGCAGTGTTCAATACTAACTATATACTTGAGTTTTTCTCTCTATTATTTCTAGTCTATACTTATCCCTCGTATTTAAGGAAATCTTACGTAATATTATACGCAGAACATGTAGTTTAACGTAGGTTCTGTGTTAAACAGTAGTTACTGTCATCTACCTTATGTACGTATGTATTTAGATAATAGTAGCTAAATAAATATATTGTTTTCTGTGACTCTTCTTACAGAAACGTCAGTAGTTCTTGCATAATACTTAAATACTTTATGAACTTTTTCACTTTCGGTTTTGAAAAATTATTCTAGTTTACTAGATATTCTAAGAGTTTAACTTTTCTCATTTTATAAAGAGAATTCTATGTCACAGCAGATTTGATTTCCTAAAATCGAAAAATGTGATACTCACTATGTCTTCCAAATTAATTTACGTAATAAAAAACAAAATCCTCAATATACTTTGTAGAATAATCTGAATAATAAAAATTAAATAACAGTTCGTGAGTTAGAAGAAGTCAATGTTAATAGATTGGTAACTAATTATTTCATTACAAATTCCCTTCAATGCTTAACTTTGATTTCCTGGAACGGATTTTTCTCGACGAAAACATGAATATTTTAAGTAATTACTTCCCTTACGGTGGATTCTGAGTAGCGTGAAATAAAAATAAAATTAGTTTTAGGATCCGGCACGATTTTGAGAAAAGTGAGGTTGTTTTTCTTCTGGCTTTTTATTCTGATGTTGCTCACAATAAAAAAAATTATACTCGATATAGCAAAGTTTTGTTGCTTGACTTATTACAGAAGAATCTAGGATATTAGCTTGTGATCACTACAAATTAAGTCTTAGCTGGAAACGCAAATAAATAAATAAAAATAACAACCATTGTACTGATTAGTACATATATTTGAATAGGCACAAATATAAGGATGAATTCAATTAATAGATAAATTTGACTGAACCAAGAATAAGTGACCCAAATGAATACTAGTTACCAATATAGGACTCCGAGCCCTTGTTAAACACGTCACTCATAATAAATTACACTCGAATGAAACTAGATCCAGCTGGCAAACTGTTAAAATTCATGAAAACGCTGGCAACACATTTCCTGTGACAGCTTTAAGTGAATAATGATAGTTCGGAATGTTGCCATCCTCGTATGGAAGTGGAATTGAAATTGGAATTGTAAACCGCTTAGTGCTGGTACATGCGGTAATTTGTATTCCGGAATTCCAACTTAACGAGGCTACCATTGGAGATATTGCCGGGCGTTCCATTTCAAACATGGTCCTGTCTGATTCTAGTCACAAATGAATTACCCCACATTTCGGTATAATGGTTTTATCGTACATGAAAGTGATCGATACTGTTCATTTTTGACATATCAAAAATTGCCCCACGTGAAACATTTTTAAGTTTAAAATTAGAAAGGCGTATCGCGCTCAATGTTTTTCACAAATAAGTAGTTGTTTTCTTGATTGCACATTACAAATGATGACTCGATCTAATAGTTCAGTTAGAAAGGATAAATCATAGACTTGTTTGGCGTAAGAAATAGTGTAAGTATACCGATATATCAGCTTATGTCATGTACTAGTTATTAATAAAAACGCTATATTTTCCTACACAAATGAAGACAAAGCACACACATTCAATAATACAACTGGCTCTATTTTCTAAAAGCGATCACCGTCCCACTTTTCAGAAGGCTTCCTTTTCGAAAGAAAAGCTTCTAAATAAAAAGCAAAGAATGAGATGGATTAGGGGTATGATCCGTTAGATCGCTGGGATACTTACGTGTTGTGCTTGTATTCATATCTTACAAGACGGTCTCATAAGACGGTCTTATAAGATGGTCTTTATAAGATGGTCTTTATAAGATGGTCTTTATAAGATGGTCTTTATAAGATGATCTTATAAGACGGTCTTATAAGACGACCTTATGAGAAGAACTTATAAAAATATTTTATAAGATGATGTTTGGATCTGATATCAGGAAAACATAAGTTTTGATACGTTTAGATTGAGGAACCGAAGTAGCGACTGTACAACATTGAAATCCTATGGGATACACTAATTGGAAGTTTAACTTCAAAGAAAATTGATGAAGAAAGTATAGATCTGCAAAAAACGCCATTCCATGTGAAGCCGTCTGGGAATTAAAGTTTTCTCAGATTTTTTTCGGAATATGGCCTGCTCTTGGCAAACTGGCTTTTGTTTCACCCGCTGTAATTGACGACTTCTAAGTGCTAAGTCTGATTAGAGAGTGAAGTAAGGGTAAGAGTTGATTATCGTTTCACTAATGGAAAGGAATATATGTATATAATATTACGTGAAGTGTTTAATATTGTTATACTTAGTCATCGCTTGAATGGAGGATTGTTGTTGAGATTTGTTTTTCCTTTGTTTTGGTAATTAAGGGGACAACATATTTATCTATTTTTCTTTCATTATTGGGAAGAAAGGGTCGACTTAATATCATTTTGCATTTTCTCAGGTGATGGTGAAAATTAGGGGTAGGCACCTAAGCCTAATTTAAAAAAAAACATTGTATTATATTACATACAGTAATAGGAAATATGTATTATAATATTCCATAAATAGGTATATGCCTAACTTTGCTAATATTGCAAACGACGAAATAGCGCTGGGACGATGGGGACGGTGAAAAAGTCGATAATGTCAGGAGACATTTGAATAAAGTTACATATCACGTTATGAATATCTGACCAAATTAGTGCACGGGTTCTTTTAATCAATGGCACTATAGTGTAACAAAAAGGGAATTGGCAGGCATCAATTATAAGTATAATGATAGCAGTTCAGTAAATTGTGCCTAGAAATGAGAAAAACTCCTGGCTTATTAACTAATGTATATCAGATTTGTTGTTTCGTAAAAAGGTAAATCCAGATAAAAGAAACAAAAAAATGCAAATTAAAAAGTTTAGGGTACGTTTCGCAATCGTTTTAGTAACAAAACAGTAACGATATATGAGTTATGGGAGAACTTTTTAGGTTCGTGTCGGAAGTTTTGTAAAAAATTCACCAGATAAACTTCAGGGATTGGAATTCGAAACAAGGGCTGGATGATACTTTTTATTTAGAGTTGTTTTCAGTGCTTCGGTACTAAGGCCTGTATTATAAGGCTTTTATTTTTACACAGATTTAATATTAGCCAAATACGACCTAAAATTATTACGAATATGACAAACAGTGACTAAAGTTTACGTATTTTAATTTCTTTTATACGTTTTACTATCATTTCGTCATTCTTGTTAATTATTGATTTCTTCATGTAGAAACCAACTTCAAACGAAACTAGAGAATATTTAGAGTACTAATTTTGATCTTAAGGCTACCATGGCACAAAAGAAGTCTCCCTTTTGTCTACTGCATCAAAAACGAAGAATATTCTAGCAAAGAAGTTTCATTGAATCAGAATGGTATTTACATAATGTTTCGTATCGTTTATTTCAAGCATATTTTTTTCCAAAAGCTAACCGTCCTTGAGAGGTGCTCTCCCAATACATATTAGGATTTTTACTCATCTTAACAGAGTTAATAAAAATACCTTCAAAATGACTAAAACTGACATTGAAAATAAAAAGAGCAACCTATTTGTTTAGTATGATGGATAATGAACAATCGATAAGAATTGTCAATGGCATGAAGATAAAATAAGAAAGGACAATGACATATTAGTAAACAAATATAATAACATTCCATGTTAGAGTGGACGATGTGAGGACAATCGATAATGCTAAGGACTACAGATCGACTGATGATCTAAAAAAGGCGGGTGGTACTGGCTGGATAAGATCTGCGGAGGATCGAGAATTGTGGCAAACCTTGGGAAAGGCCTATGTATGTTCAACAGTGAAACGGAAAAGGCTGACATGAATGAATGACTGAATGGCTACAGAGAAAACGATATCTGAATGGATGTCATGCATTAAGGTAATGAAGAAGTAGTTGTTACAACACAGCCAGTAGATACAACCTGTGTATGTGCATAATACTCCATGTCTCTTGAACGTAAGGTTTTCTTTTGTTCTCTTTCTCTTATCTTGATAATGGACTGTTAAATATTGACTTACGTAACATTGACGAAGTATTTTCAGTCAACAGTAAAAATCACTTTTACATGAGAATTCTACATAAGGCTGTCCATAAGGGTGTCCATTACAGCTCGAATTACTTTGGACTAGATAGGTATTATTAATTTAACAGTCGAATTACACAAATAAGACCGTGAGATATTTCTATAAAAATATTTTTTTTCTATGTAAACCTCACGTACATCACAATCAAGTTGTACACTGAGCAACGCTGTAAAATTAACGTATGTATGTCGACCTATCCGTAGAATAAACTTCCATGAGAACATGTGACCAACACACTTTTTCTTTATTTTTCAGACTGAAAAATAAAAAAAAAGTGTGTTGGTCACATGTTCTTATGGAACTTTATTCTACGGATAGGTCGATATAATCAGTTCACCTTTACGTTTTACATTTAAATGTAATGGTTTGCTCTCCCTATTAGCAAAGTCAGTAATTATACTGAATTAATACTAGTTTCAGCGATGTTTGCCATTAGATTATTAGGCGATTCAGTGTTCACGCTTTTATAATGAATGATATTTAAACATGATTATGTCTATTTAATATAGAATTGGGATTATTTGGAATTCAATAGAGCTGACTGACATCGGAAAATATGCGAACAATTCGTGGAGGGAGCATAAAGGGTATTCTAAGCTTTCGAGATGGCAAAATGATATTTGGTATTTTATCTTCAATGTAATGTTTTATTTATTTACAACATAGCAACATGCTTGTTTTTCTCGAAGAGGTAGGCAGAGGAGTTTATTAAGCTTCTATTTTTTTTTGGTAATGTTATGCATTCCATAATGTAATAGGGGACATAAATCTAAACTACACGCAGCTAGGTACTGGAAATTTGACATTAGAAAACCCAACAATATTATGCCCGTCACGAGGATTAAATTCACTACTTCTTAATCAGCAATCACTCTTGTAATCACTAAATCAATGAGGCAATCAATGAAAGTTTCAACATTAAGTTGTTATATTTAAATTGTTTGAGATGTAGGCGAGATTGTTTTAAAATCTAAAATTTCTTTGGTCCCCTGGATTTAAGTTGTTCCTTTTTATGTTTGGCACATCTTCCTCCCATCTCTTTGTCTATCTTACTTTACGTCTTTGTTCAAATATAATTTTGTAACTTTTGGGTAACTGTTCTACATTTGTTATTCGTTGTTCGTTACATCTTCTATCTTTACCTTTCTCACTTAATAGTATTTCTTAATCATGTGCCTTTTTATTTGGCCTGTAAACATTTTGTTGTAGTTGCATTTTGCTGTACGGAGCTGATAAATTGATTAGATACTCATCAGGTACAACGCCTCTAAGAAAGATTTCAAAACCAATACTCGTATCATCACATGTAGATGTCGCAGTTAATCTCCACTTGTTCGCTGTATTCAACTGAATGAATTGTATTTCAGCCTAGTCGCTTATTTATACCCCGTTTTAGGCGTGGCTACTACCCAACGTAGTATACACTCAAAAGAGATCCGGTATAAACAAAAAAAAATCAAGCATATTCGTTTCAAGAAAAAGCGAACTATGTATTCCTCCCTAAGGTTCATATTAGCTTGCAGCATTAATATGTTTACGCCACACTTTTGTGTAATAAATATGTAATTTTATGGCCTATCGTTAGTTGTTTACTGTGAAACTATTCTGCAAAAAATATTTATGTGTGTTTTAGGAAAGTTGTTAACAAGTAACACGTAGAAACATCATCATCAACATCAGCCCGTTTTCATCCACTGCTAAACATAGGCCTTTTCAATATCGCCGCGCACTGAGCTCGGTGTTCAGCTCATCGCATTCAACCACTGGCAGTCATATTGCGTAAAATGTCTCTTAACCTTGCTGAAGGGCGTTCTACACTATGTTGTTTATTCAAAGGTGGTTGTTACATTTACTGAAATTATTATTTTATCACTAACATCTTCCAAGTCTAAAGGAATAATAGGTCCTTATGAACCAAAACTACATAGTTCATTGAATTTTTTACACGTATATACACCCGGTCCCAGTTGTGTTTGAACCTGCTTTTGAATGACAATGCACAGAAGCTAAGTGTCTCCGTCAATAAAACCTCAGGGGTAAATACGGACAACTTTTTTATTTACAAAAACAATTATAAATAATTTTCTACGATATTTAAGAGTTTAATGTGTATTGAAGTTTAAGGTCGAACAATCACTATGTAGCTATCGATTTGTTTTTATCACTTTACAGAGCATGCCCTGGATTTTTCAATAATATCCCGTTCGATTTTTGAATTTTTCGTTGTCTTTAGATTCGAAGGAAAATTTCTATTCTTAAACTTACTACGACTATAGTGTTACACTGTAAGAAAATTGTGTGTTTAGGATGAGAGATTCAGTAATAATTTTAACTTAGGGTATAATATTATATTACTAGGGTTTATTTGTCTACAAAGAGCTTTACATTTATACTGTACTAGTTAGTTTACTATATACTGTGCCAGTATTGTGTAGAGAGTACTATTCCAACTGTTTCATAGCACTTCATAAATGTACCATAACTGTTGAACTGGTTGTGTTAAAATTTAGTGTGAGGATAATTGGACATTACCAATGACCACTGTTTATTCGGATTACATTTTTTGAATTAACCAACAAAATCTCAGCAAAAGAATATACAAAATAAGGGGCAGTTAAGAGGTAAGAGGAAAATATTTAGGTTTCTGCGCCAATAAAATATTTCTAGCCATTAAGATTTTAACAAAACACTTTCTCTAACAATATTGATATAAAATTTAGACACGAGTATTCATGTTGATACCAATTTGGAGCTAGATTAAAAGTTGTATAACATGTTAAAACAAAAAGTGTCATTTATCCCCTGTTTCAAATTCTCATTCCCGAAGTTTCCTACAAAAGTTTTTGCGGTTCTCCAACTTAAGCCAGAACAAGTTGCCCTTAACTCATATATCGCTTGAATTTTGTTTTTACAATGTTTGAGAAGCGTGCCAGGAAGTTTTAACTACATTGAATGTTTTCCTATTTGTTTTACATATAGAGATGCTAATGTGAAAGTAATGATAGGAGTGAAGCTCAGAATTGTTTAAGATAAATATTATCTAGCTGTTGATAGACATTGTAGAGGATTTCAAGATATCACAAATTTTTTTGAGGATGCCTATAAACTTTAGCGTAATAATTTTTGATACTAACACGAATGAGTGTTCGCAAAGTGTGATGAAAGTAAGTGAATTCTTCAGGCGTACTTAAATTTATGGGTACTTGTAACTGTAACTTGTTGGTCTATACCAATGGGACACGAATTCCTTGTGATCAGTTACTTTTTTATATTGTCTTGCTTTCGTAGAAATTTTTTTGAAAAGTTGCAGCAGATGTTCTTTCTCTTATCTCATAGTATTTTTAATAATATTTTTCGTCTGGTACAGTCGAACTCATAGTCATATGTAGCTTTTCATTCATTATATCCGAAGGTTTCCTAGGGATCGGTTTCTTGGACTGAAAAGCATTTTTTTATCTAGTATTTATGACTTTTCGGATTAATGTTTTTCTATCAAATATACGAATAAATATGCCAGTTTATTTATATACGTGTAAAATGCGTCGGTAAAACTGCTATAATTCGTAGAAGTAGGATTCTATTGACAAAGTAAAGAAACACAAGTTATCGAGTCACATTAAATTGATAAGTAATTAAATTTATGTATACACCATTGACATTGCGTCTTCCATATGCGGAATGAGCTCTCGACTCTTTTGAATTCCACTCTTTGTTTTTCTCGTAAGAACGATTTCTGTGAATTTAGTATTTCGCTTACGTAACCGTACGCATGTCTTTGATGTTCACGAGGACGAAATATTTTATTTGCTAGTGGAGACAATTCCTAAGTATAGTTATTGTATATGATTTTTATATTTCAAAAGAAACTGTTTTCTTTTGTTGTATTTGAAAACCAAACATTCCTTGTTTAAATATCAGTTGCGTTTCCAATATATTTTTGAAACATACCTTCAAGGTTCTGAATCTTTACGTTCGATGATAAATATAAAGATTCAAGGAGGATTACATAAAACTGAAAGAATATAAGAAAAATGGAACCTAAATGGAAACAGACCACCCGATATTTTTTAATAGTTGGATATAAATTTTTATCTGCACTGAAATTCAAGTATTTCCTGTAAGAGTCCTTCGATGCAGCAGAAATTCCAGGCTACCGAGAATGTCAAACCAAGCACGTCAGGAATTACCTGCCGGTAAGTACAGATTATGCAGCTTCGAATTCTGACATTCCTGGTACACTGAATTCATTCGCATTGAAAATTGCACTAAGAATACCTGTCGTGCATTCAAATTGTTCGTTGGAGGAAAAAACATGAATTTCTAGATACCTATATCCTTAGGTGTGGCAACGTATCCAATCTTAGATAACGGTAAGAAGTAACAAAATATGTATCAAATATATATATATACATATATATATATACATCTGTGTGTGTCTGTGTGTGTGTATGTGTGTGTGTATGTGTGCGTGCGTGCGTGTGTGCCTGCGTGTGTGTATATATATTCATATGTATGTATGCAAGGGAGGATTTGATACAGAAAGTTTCACGATAAAACGTTTATATCTGATATACGCGACTATTTACGAACAAAAATACAAGCGTTCCAAATTCAAATTTTCCTCTACATTTTCTGCGACCCAAATACCGCGACTCAAAAAAATCTGAAAAGGATACGCAGATTATTTCAGAACATTTCGGGTGCCATGAATTTTTACGATTACGAATGTCGCTTAAATCCGTAGAAGATTTTTTCTAGTAAAAAGACAGCTTACCGAGGAAAAACCAACTTCTATAGAAATAGTGTACCTGTGATACAATGGATTTAGCGCGGTCAATTAACTGTGGAGCACAAAGAAAGAAGGGCCGACTTATTGACGGGTGCTGCTGAAGAAACGCTTTGGAAATAAAGTAAAAAATTCTCATAAATGAAAATAGATATAACACTGTTCTCGAAACTATTGATCCAGGAAATAGTGCACCTGGCTGCTGAAATAGGACTTATGCGATGTAATTTCACACCCAACAAATATTTGTGTGATCACACTAGCATTTGCTGGATCGTGACATTATCTGGATAAAATGTTATCCGTATAAGCGTGTATTTGGAAATGTAATATGCCGTTTATTAGCTCTCCGAGTATTATACAGCAGATTCTGTTTCGATAGATATTATATGATATAATTTTATGTATATGAAGAAACTTAGGGAAATAGATTGACTAGGAAATATTTTATGGTTCATACACAGTATAACCAAAGAGAGAGGAGAGAGAAGCTAAAACTATAGGAAAATTAAGGAACTACATCTGAAATGATATTCGATTAAAGCAACTATGATCAAAGTAACCGATTACAATTCTATTTTGTGGCAATCTCATTAATGAAGTGGACGGATATTACTAATAAACAAGATTTATAAAAAAATATGACGTTAATGTAGGATTAGAACCAGGATATGCAGTCGGTATATCCACTACGGTGACGATGGAACATTACACACTCATGCACGCACAGCATAAAAACCACAATGTGACAAAAAAAAATTAATTACAACTATTGTTCAAAACCGAGTAAAAAGTATGTAGAGTACACATTAATATCCGTTGCGAGCTAATCCCGACTGCAGCTGTGTTTCGCTGCAGATGAAACTAATATCAGCGTAATCGTGGATCAGCGCCGAGCCCGTTGTATCCGTCTTTGTGCCAGTCGCCAAGGAAAAATATTTTCAAACCATTTAGTAGCTTTCATCTTGGTGATAACAATAGAGACAGTTTAAAATAAGTTTCCGTTTGAAATGTGTAATGCTGTTGCTTAGGCGGTAAGTACAGTTCTGAATAAATTTTTGGTCGTTATAGATACTGCGTAAAATTTATAGTGTAGTCTGTCAATCCGTTCTTAGTCAATGTGGCAGTCTGTACGCTTAACCCGTCTCTTTCTGAGGAGAATACAATGTCCAATAGTGGTACAATAAAGGGTGATGACGATGATACAAGATATATTTCTTAATAGTAGTTTTATTTCTACAATGAAGTGTGTCCAACTTTAATTTATGTGAGTGACGATATTTTTGTTTGCCACGAAAATAATTGTAATCTATTGATGAATCATCATCATCATCATTATCAGCCTATTTCCGTCCACTGCTGGACATAGGCCTCTCTAATAGCACGCCACTGAGCTCGATCTTCGGCTCGTCGCATCCAACGGTTGTCAGTTCTGCGACAGATGTGACCAGCCCACTGCCACTTCAGCTTGCTTATCCTTGATGAATAGTTAATAATAATTTAGCTCTCATGTTTTACATATTTTACGTGTGTTTCTTTTCATGTGTGTTTCCAAGCTCGTGTACCTAATGTATGTGTAGAAAATAGTGGTGTATTTGAAAGGAATTTAATTTTATGCTTATCATGTTTCAGTGAACGCCTCATATAATGTGACATTTCATCGTTCGCAATGGAAAAACATTCTTGAGCTAACATTTCTGTTTATCTTCGACTCACAAGTTTTTACAAAAGATAAACGACATTTATACCCGTTTATATTTCACAAAGAGAAAACAAAATCCGCCGAGCTATAACGAAAAAATTTTTTCGGTATCAAAGTAAAAGCGAGATTAAAAATCTTCTCGTTTAGTACTATGTGTGCAATTTCCAATCGGAACATTCTGTATAGCTTTTGAGCAAAGCGCAAAATTCTTTCTTTTTTAAATTAGATGCTTAGAATTTTAACACGCTATACCTGTAATTGCAAATTTTGGATACCGTTTTCTCGTCGCTGATAAAATTTATAACAACGTTCATCAAACCGCTCGGGGCACTTTTACCGTTTAGGCAGAATAATAATCAACTCTCATTTTTTTAAATTTTGGTATACTGCTCCAAGCCTTCTTTTTGTGAATGGTTACCTAGAAGTCACCTGTACGATATGTCATTAGATCGAACTCAGTGACATCCTATTGAAGAGGCCTATGTTCAACAGTGGACAGAAATAGGCTGGTTGACAGTGATGATGGTGATGGTGATATCGTTACCGTTAAGCTGATATTCCATCGTGTAAAAGTTTGGAGTGAATAAGCTCTATTCTTCATATATTTTACTCGTATGCAATGTTCATATATACTTAATACGGTAGTGCCTATGTTATCTAATTCTTATGGTGAAACGAGTCTCGACGAGACGGAAAAATTTTATTCATATTCATGCTCATTCATACTAATATGTGACATTCACATGTTTCTCTCTACATTTTTTTTTCCACATTAAGAACATTCGTTTATTGTTGGCAGTTTCATGTTTAGATTTTTATGAGCCGTACATAATTCTTAACATTTAGTACTGTTAGTCATTTGGAATAGCCCAACCTTTGAAATAAGATAATTTATTTCCAAATATTTAAATTTGACACTTACATATTTCATCTCCATTCTAATTCTTACTTTATCAGCGATAAAATCGTTTTTATATAAACTATCCGTTCTGACCGCTACAAAGTTGCTAAATAGGCATCGCCTAGGTGCCGAAGACCGAAAGAAAGTAGAAAAAATAAAATATTTGGACTGCCGTTTTTAAATGTTAATTGTTACATTCAACGAATAAATTCTTAAGTGTTTTTAACAGGTTACTTTGGCACTAACACGGGTAAAATGAGACAACTAGCCGTGTATGTCGATTTTTAGTTATTGTCAACAATAACCTTTTCTGCAGATTCATAGAAAGACCGAGAAGGTACGAATAAAGTCGGGCAATCATTAATCGTTCCTAAACCTTTAATCTATGTATTAAGGAGTATTTCATTGCGTAATAAGCTTTTGTGCATAACCTTGTTTTGTTTTTTAAATCAATACAGTAGTTACATAGCGCAATGATAGATATGACTCCATTGAATCTGGTATTTTAGAATCACTTAATTTAATCTGGAATTATACTACAGACATGCATAGAAGAAATCGAAGTCGCATCTTTGTTTCTACATGTGGATAAAAATGGATAGCAGAAAAAGAAACTTCCATTTGAGACAATCTTATCTTATCATTTAATGGATTTTCCAGAAATGACCGAAAAGGACCTAAAACTTTTATTTACAGGTTCGTATCAATATAAACAAGCAATATCGTATTTAGCTGAGACGATGGAAGTATCAGATAATATAACTATTCAGTTTGTCAGAGATAAAACCAATATATTGAAGGCGCAACTACAGTCACGTCATAACGGAAGAAAAGTTTACAGATGTTTCATTGAATATAACCCAAACACGATTGGATGGAATGAAATATCCAGATACTGCTGTGAATGTGCAAATTGACTTAGGACAATCG
>DWJK01003728.1:0-12752 GCA_018248815.1 Croniades pieria auraria
TGAATATGAGAGGAGACCCATATTCCAACAGTGGAATGACAAATGGGTCAATTATTATTATTAATAATGTATTTTACATTTTTTATAGTCTACAAATCTGAAATTTAATAGAAAAGCCAATATGAATACAGGTAATGAACAGTGCACGCGACTATCAAGGTTAAACAATTTAGATTGCGGAACTAATATTTCCACAATATTTGTTTAAATAATTCTGACTAAGAATTAGTACAATAGGATGCTAATTAAGCAAATATATTGATCGAGTTTTTTTTTTAAAGCGGAAGCAGTTTCGTTATTTGCGCTGAAAGAAACGTAGCATCACGCTTGGAATTTCCGAAGAGGTAGGGAGAGGAGAGTAGTACACTCAAACGTTTCACCAGTTACGTTTACGTCTCATAATGGAATAGACGGCGAGCACATTGTGATGACAGAACGTTACTAAATTATATGTATACACAGGTTACCTTTAGGGTAGCGGTGGTGGTGCGCGTGCACCTGAACGGCGTAGACGGCGGCTAGTTGCAGGTCGGGCCGGCCCTCCAGCAGGGCCGTGAGTAGTGGCGCGTACGCCTCTGCCAGCGCCTTCTCGCGGTCCAGCGCCGCCTTGTCGGCCGCGGCGGAGTCCGCCGCCTCCGTCACGTGGCCGGCCAGCAGCGCCACCAACGTCGACACGAAGGCGCCGTTGGCGCGCACGGCCGGCTCCACGTTCGCCTGCGCACGTATGACATGCTCAGTCGCAATCGAAATTATAGCCTCGTGTCGGTACGAATTTTATAATATATTTTTACCGTCTAAAATACTCAAAAGGGAGAATAACACTAAAGGAGCATTGATACAACTGAATAGCACAAAGACCTTCGAAAATAATTCAGTACATTTCCTTTTAATTGGACTTGCTCCATCTAATGGACGCAACCTATCATTTCTGACAGTCTGCTAATGCGTTTATATCAAGAACTTCAAAACCATAAATAAAATTGTCTAAAACACTGTCATAACTATAAAAATATATTTTACTAAAAACAATGTGTAACAGGTACGTGTTTCTTCCTTAAAGATTTCACATTTTTTTTTCGAACTTTTTATCATTCCGCCATTGGAATATGGGTCTCCTCTCATAATGAGAGGATTAAAGCCATAGTCTGCCACGCTGGCCAAGTGCGGGTTAGCAGACTTTCACAAACCTTAGAATTTTGTTCTATAAATTCTAAGGTGTGCCGGATTCCTCACGATGTTTTCCTTCACCGTCAGAAAGTGAATTTGATCTCCGGACTCCCGGTGTGAGAGGCCAAATTCCTGACCACTAGGTTATCACTGCCTTTTCATGCATTTCACAGCTTTCACATAACCAATATTATTAAGAGTTTTGTAGTAGCTCCGAGAGCAGCGTAATAACTAATAATAAAGTATGTAAGAAATAAAGGCGCAATGCAGAATGGAACGTTACCTTGATCCAGCGGTAGAGCGCGGCGGGCGCGGGCTCGGCGGCCAGCTGGCGCGCCAGCTGCGCCTGCACGCGCAGCTGCGGCACCAGCGCCGCCAGCCCGCGCCGCTCCAGCTCCTCCAGCGCGCCCGCCGCGCCGCCGCTCTCGCGCTCCGACACGTACGCGCACACGTTGATCTGCGAAAACCGAGGCCGGCGATGTACACTGTCTAGCACATACACCATGACGACGTCCTCCCTCACATGCTTTGTTACAGTAATATTCACGTCCAGGAGTTTTCGTGTTCCAAAAGTACGAGAAGTAAAAAAAAATTGTTGCTAAAAAAACGTAACATCAGAACATCATCCGTAACATCATCCGAAGTAGTTAGAGAAGTGAAGTACATTTCCATGTTTCACCAGTTACATTTAACGTCCTATCATGGAATATGTGGTGAGCTGAATACTACTAAGAACTTCAAGCTAAAAAAACCCGATAGTACCCGACCTGGGGATTGAACCCAGGACCTCCCGATCAGCAGTCGCGCTTGCAACCACTTGTCCAACAAGCCAGGCACTAATACTGCTAAATGTTAAAAATGTTTAGTTTTAGCCACACTAAGTACTATGCCTACGATTAATTAGTAACTGCCTTTTCACAATTATAAAACATTTAGCTGTAGTTAAATAGGTCCTACGATGATCGCTCAGGAGTCACTTACCTTGCTCTCGTTATAAAACGCCTGCAGCCGCTCGAGGCCTACGAGTTCATGTAGGGCCTGCAACACCTCTAGTAGCAGCGGGTAGTACTGCCCGCCCTCGCACCACGCACCGACTTCGGCGAGCGTCACCAGCTTCTGCGTATCACGAACATCGAATCGTTCAGTAAAATTTTTATACGGTAGTATTTTAACTTTAGTTCGCAAAGTTCGTAACGAGCGTTCACAACACAGGCGAGTTCCGACTGTAGCTGTCACGTGAAGTAACCGAAATCTGGCGGGTACCTGTCGCACGGCGTGCGCCAGCAGCGCGGGCAGGCGGCGGTGCGGGTGGTGCGCGTGCAGCAGCGCTCGCAGCGCGTCCGCCACGGGCGCGCGCTTCACGCCGCGCACCACCGTCACGGCCGCCGCCGCGGCGCCGTCGCTCTCGTCGCCGCCGCCGCCGCCCTCGTTTTCGTTCTCGGCCTCGCCGCCCTCCCCGCTCTCGCCTCCCGTCAGTGCGTGTTCCAGCACGCCCGCTATCACGCGACGCAGTACCTGCGGACGGAAGTGACGTCAGCGTCGAGACCTCTACTCGTTTCCTACAGTTCGGACGACTGAAAGTTACGTTTCGACGTTTGAAGATTTCACTACGAGGCGCACCTTGTCCGGCAGCTGCAAGTCGCGCAAGCGTTGTACTGAGGGATGTGCGGGCGCGTCGGGCGCGTCGTCGGCGGGCGGCTCACGCGCCAGCGCCTCCGCCGCTTCCACGCCGAGCCGACACGCCTCTTCCTTGTTCAGTCCCTGGATCGAGAATATTCATATTTAAACTGTGTGTTAACTCCGCAATATTAACATTTTATATGTACTATAAAAGCGAACGGATGTACCTTGTCCTTTTTAGGTTTATCCTTCTTGTCGGTCGCGGGTTTTATGGTGATTGAAGGCTCTTTGATTAAAGGTGTCGAGCTAGCGAACGTGGGTGTGAGAACGTCTGTAACAATTTTATAAATATGTTGAGGAACCATCGCTTCGAATAAATCTATCGAAGATTATGTAATAACGGGATGCTCACTCTGAGGGGTAGGCGCGAGCGGCAGCGGTGCAGGCTGTGGTCGCGAGAGCCGGTTGGCGGAGAACATAAGCGAGTTGGCCGCCGGTCTCATCTGCACGTCTTGTAGCCCGCTCGTGGCCACAGCAATGCGCGATTTGCCGCTGCGGCTCGACGATTCCTGAAACGCGAATTTGGTAGTTAAGTAGGAATGAAGACTGAAGACTGTGGAATCTAAGGGGAAATGAATGACGCCGAGTTATGCATACCTTAGCTCCGTTGCCCCGCGCGTTATGCGCGTTGTGCGCAGAGTGCGTAGGCGGCGCGTGTTGCGCGTGCGGCGGGTGCTGTTTGTAGTGCGGCCGCGGGAAATAATTAGGTGCCGAATGCTGACGGAAGGCGTCGCGCGGCGCAAAGCCGTTGCCGAACAGCTTGTCGGAGGGCGGCACGAGCGCTGCAGCGGGTTGTAGGCTAAGGCCGGCCAGCACGTCGTCTAATGGCCGCGGTCTTAAGCCACCGCGAAAGAGCGACTCGCGGTCTCGTTCGCGGTCGCGATCACGCTCGCGTTCGCGACGCGACGGGGGCTCGTCGTCGGAGCGAAGCTGGTGGATGGGCACCGGGCCCTCGGCCGACGTGGCCGCTCGCGGCATCCAGCCGCCACGTCTCAGCTCCAGCACGTCGCGTAACATAAAACGTATGCGTGGTGCCAGTTCACGCGACGACGACAACGTCTCGATGCGCGCGAAGTACTGGTCCATGAGGCGGCGGCCGCGCTCCGAGTCGAGCACACGGCCGCACGTGCGCACCAGCTGCGCAAGGCATTCCAGATCCTCGTGGTGCTCGGCAGCCGCGCGCCGAGCTAAAAGGTTCTGAATACAGCGGTGCAGGATCGACTCTGCTAGGATCTCCAGTTTACCCAGCTCGCCGATGAATTTAATGTTACCCAACATCTTGCACTTGGCGAGATGTCGCTTCTCCTCGTCCTCTGGTGATAGCTGCTTGTCTTCAAATGCTGCAAAGGCCTGTCCGAAAGGTATATCATGAGGAAATGGAAAATAATAAATAGTACTTAATTATATATGTAATAAAAATAAATTTTAATCAATTTATTATTAAGCATACAGTTAGCGAAACATTACTATAACGAGTATATACCTGGGCCCGATTCTCGAACTCAGTGCGGCACTTGTTGAGCAGCAGTAGCTTGAAGGTGCAAGGCTGGCCGGGCGGCTCGAAGTTGGGCGCCTCCTCGCTGAGCCGCTTGCACAGCTGGGCGTACATCGACGAATACTTGGGCTCATCGAGCGCTTTCTCAAAAATAAGAAGGATCACTCCTTTTAGCACCTTGTCCGAGTCCAGTTCCAGCCCTAGCAGGTCATCGCTGAGCTTTTGAAACTTCTCCGGGGTGAGTTTATTTAATATGCCTCGTACCTGGAACGTTTTGGACATTTAAATTGGTGTACATGTTTAAAAAATAAACATAAATATTAATTCTATATCCACAGCACACGTAACGTAACATCACGCCTGTAATCCCCGAAGAGGTAGTCAGAGGTGTGTACTACACTCCCACGTTTCAGCAGTTACGTTTAGTTCCCATGGAAAAGGTGATGAGCCTATTGCCATACACCCGGCACAGGTCCAGATTCCGACTCACTACTAGAAATTCTAAATTAGAAAAATTCAGTAGTACCCGAACTGGGATTTGAACCCAGGACCTTTCGATTTGAACTCAGGAACCATTCGATCAACGAGGCAGTCAACAGCACACGGCAAAATAAATTTATTTAAAATCAAAGTGAAGAAGGAAATGATTTTTCACAAAAAACAATATTAAAAAGGTTCAATGATATCAACATCGCGCTAGGGCTTAACATCGCGAGTAAAATATTAAACATCGAGTCTCACATCTGAAATATTGAAATAAATTGTGTAACCTTTATTATAGGATTTAGGAAAGATGTTATATCTTGATCCAATTTTATTTATTCTCGGTTCTCGGTGCTGCGTTAATCATGAAAAAAAAAAACAATCGTGTGTTCTCGGTGGCACTATACCTTCCGGAATATGATGTCGTGGTTGGCATCGCTGTCGGGCACATCTTGGTGCCGCAGCGAAGAAGGCGGGACCCAGCGCCGCCTCGGGGGGGCCTGCGCCCGCCCCGCGGCGCGCAGCACGGGCCCCGGCTGCCGCGCGCTCTCCGTCTTGCGGCCGGTCTGGCGCCCCACTGCACTCCGCCCCTGCCTCCACTACGCGACCTGCAGCACACTTCCGCACTCGCCTCCGAGCGAATCCTGCAAACCGTATACACAATGACAACACAACGATCGAAAAACAGACGCGGAAATGCAAATATTTCATTATTTGTTATGAAACAGCGCTAGTCCACCAATAACAAAGCGACATATAAGATTTAATTCGATTTTTGAGTTGTTGGTTGCAGAATATAAATTTGAAGCGCTCATCACTCTGAGGAGCTGGTATATCTCAAACGAACTGTCTTGTTAAGAAACAGCAAGTATACAACTCTTTTTAACCTGAGCTAGTCGATAGTCATTAGCTTTTAATAGACACTTTTCCTTGAACTTGGAATTCGAAAAAGATTCGCAATTGGAAAAAGAACGAAAAACTTCAAATGTAGAAAAGCAGTGCAATACGTGAACATAAAAATAAAATATTTGCCCAGCCCAGCTTAGAGCAAAACAATTTTCTCTGCTAATATAATATTGATAATCCCCACGTAATTACTTATCATTATAATGTGCCAGCCGTTACCCCCTCCCCTTCTGCCTCTCCTCCTCATTTAGCTACTTACAAGTAAATATTTATTTAATTAATTCACGAAGGGGTAGCCAGAGGAGTGTATTACACTCCAGCGTTTCACAAGTTACGTTTTAAATATAATATAATTGATTAATAACCGTAATATAAGGGGAGAGTACGGAGTCATCTTCACAACTTGAATTGGAAGCGAATTGAACGCGAAAATGTCAGTATCATCATGAAAAGTAGACGCACGCGGGCGGGAAAAAATATTTTTGAAGAAAACATACCTTGGGGTCCATTCAAACAAGCTGGCTCGGAGAGCAGAGCACGTTTTAGTCGTATTAAAATTAGAACCTTAGGGACATGTCAATAAAAACTATTTTTACGTTTAAATTGTTTTACGGCAAGATGACGATCGAGCGCCATCATTTTTAATGTAAAAATAGACTTTATTGAAATGCGCTAAAGTTCTATTTTAAATACGATCAAAATGTACTCCGCTCTCCGAGTCGGTTTATTTGGAAGGACCCTTATTCTCTTAGAATTCGATTTATCTCCATAATAAATTAAATTCAACTCGGTTCACAGATTCTAGTCTCGAACTAGATAGACACAGTGGCTTTTGAATAAATGATAATAATATGGATATTCGACTATCGCGTCACTATTGCGTCTACTAAATGTAACAAGCTATCATGAAAGCTGCGTGCGTCATAATGTAAACATGTTAGCAAAAATAATAACACGTTTACTCGATTTCGCCAACGACCCAGACCTCGACAGTCATTGACCTCACTCAGGAGTCAAACGGACAAGAGTCTCAGATCTCGAGTCGAGTCGCATCGACTGCGGAGCGTATAGAAGCGATCGATGACTCGCAGAAGGTGCGCGCCGAGCGAGCGAGCGAGCGAGGGCGAGGGGCGACGCGCGAGGGCGGCTGCAGGTGAGCCGCCGGCGGTCGTCGCCCGCGCCTTGTCGAAACATATCTGACCGATACCACGCAGCGATCGGCGAATAAGCGAACAGAGCGCGCACGAGGGCTCGCGCGACGCGGCCGGGTCGGCGCCCCCGCACCGGGACCTTGGCGCCGCCGCCGCAAGGTCGCGTTGCCGTTCCTGTTTCGTCACGCAAATAACTAGTCGGTACTTCCGTCTCGCGGATGGCCATCTCGAGTAGGCGTTCAATTTCTGCCAATCGTCGTCTATTGCACTGCAATTCTATAATGCGACCATTCAAACCTATCCAATCGATCGACTAGATTAGGAAAATTTTATTATTGAAATTATATTCCATCATTTAAAGCAAGCGTTGTCTTTTAGAAGGTCATTTTCATCGGCAATATCTATATATAGATACTGACTTATTCGTGACTGCAAAATTATGCATGAACTTCAGGTCTCTGTTAATGTCATTTCTAAAATGTATATTTATAAACTAGTGACACTAAAACAAAGAAGAATGAAACTTTAGCATTAATTGCGTGGAACAAACTCGTGAAGAGGCATGGCAGTAATTGACATTAGAAACATAGCGAAACGAGGTATATTACGCAGGTGTAGCCTTAGAACAAGAGTTTTCCATGCGAGAACGTACATAAGGGATTTTAAAACGGGAGTGCAGATGCAGTTGCAAGAAAAAGCATGATTGGTGCGGTGTGGAGCGCGGTGTGGCGGAGGAGTCAGTGACCCGGCCGAGCATCCCCCGGCCGCGCTCCACGCGAGCCATCCCCGCGGTCGTCGACCCGCCGCCCTCGCGCCCCGCCCGCCGCCGACGCCCGTGAGAATTGCCGTGCGACTCGCTACATTACAATATAAATTATAATCCGATTTCTGGCGATGACGCCGAGGCATCGCACGAGGCACGAGCATGGCGATGCGACACCGAACTGTTTTCACCGGTTCCTATCAATCACATCCATGTCATTCTCACTGGGGATTCGATCGGCGACATGACGCAACAAAGCCTCGGTGCGACAAAACATGCAAGGCATTCATAATACGCAGGACAGTCCTTCAATTTTCGACGACAGCACCGTACAGTTGATAAATCAATAAAGATTGAGCAACGGGAACGAATTACAACTAAAAATCGACTGAAAAATTTACCGAACATATATATTTAAGGATATTAGCTTTCGCAACGACTCTGTATCACAGCTCAAGGAATACAGAATATAAAAGGTCTCATAACATAATGAGACCGATTTAAACCAGAGTTGAAAGAAACGATAACAGTATAAAAATAAATAAATTATACGCGAACATTGAATTCAATAATTCTAAAGGCTTGCCAGTTCGTGAGTGGAAAATTGGAAAGACAAATTGGTTTTAAACATTTTTCATTTGCCATTTTACTATTTACTGGCACAGTCAATATAAACGAAGTTCTGGACAATAATTTCATAAAATACATACATAGTATTATTTATTACCAACATTACATAAAACGCCCGTGTTTTTGAAGAATAACGCTGAAACGAAATGGTTAAAAACGTCCGTCTGCTTGTCTAGAACAATTACTGATCTTCAAACAACAGCCTTTTTTCAACACAAAATTTATCGAAGGAACAAATTTTCAGATCTCGATTCCTGTGCTATTAATAAATAGTGATATTTAAAAGACGATTAAATCTATAAAAACCTTGCGGTAATTGTGATAAAGACATGATATACTGATAGATAGAACTATTAGACAGGTTCATTCCTATGTAGACTGCCTCGTCGGTCGAGTGGTTGCAAGCGCGACAGTCGATCGGGAGGCCCTGGGTTCAAATCATGGGTCGGGTACAATTGGATCTTTCTAATTTAAAATTTCTAGTACTGACTTTTAGTCTGGATCCGTGCCCGGTATATGGCAATAGGCTCACCACCATGGAACTTAAACGTAACTGGTGAAATGTGGGAGTGTACTACACTCCTCTGCCTACCTCTTCGGGGATTACAGGCGTGATGTTACTTTTTTTTCAATTTCTATGTAACATTCGATTAACAGGAGTAGAATTTCGCTGAAGTTTGAGTATTTATTGGATTTCTTCGTTGAAAAATGGTAATTTTCATGCCAGTTTCGTTACTACGAAATCGTTGCTAACTGAACGAGCGAACGGAGTAATCAATGATATTCATTCCGTTGCGATTCGCGAAATTTAAACCTGGCAATACCGGTACGGCACAACCTACACATATATTTATATTGATAACTACATAAAACTCTATATGGCATTATAATAGATATTCTATATAAAAATATATAAAATCATACATGCTGTATACATGTCTGTATGTATAGCAAGTTCTACTGTTAAAAATAAATGGTTAAAGTATATCATGACAGATTATTAATCACCAAGACAGACTACTTTTTATAAAGAAAAAAAAAAAGTAAAAAACACGCTTATGTGGAATAATTAACTAAAAAGTAAAAAACATTTTTTTTTAAATTGAATTAAAAATAATGTAAATAAGAAAACAATTTATTTTACTGAAATAAATTTAAATTAAGAATAGTGTAAATAAAAAAAAATGTATAGCAATGTAAAAAAAGCGTGAGGTGCTTTTTAAGTGATCTATTGTCACTATTCACCCCGATGTACCGAAACTAATAAAAGCGTATTAAGAAAAGGTCAATTCCCCACAGCAAAACTATAAACGAGAATGTGATTATAATAATAATTAGAGCTTACTGAACATGTAAATAAACAAAATTTTTTAATACATGTACACCCTAATACTTATTTCAGTGGTTTTCAATCAACTACAAAATGTCACCGCTTGGCGAGGTCATTCGCATGTATGAGTCTCCCAAGGTCAAGATCTGGACGTTCCCGCCGGACGGACATCTGCACACGATGATTAACATAAGATCGCGCAAAAATGAACACCGCTCTAAAATGTACCAGTGCACCAGCTGGCCGCGACGGACCACGGGCACCATGACGCGTTGGGCACACCTCGGTAAGCGGACAGCGAAAATATTACAGTACCGCGCATCTCCAAGCTCATGCCAGCGTGTTATGTTCGGATTGGACTTTTATGGCATAGTAAATTTATCGACATGGACTCCGGGGCACCGGGCCAATGCCGAGCTTGTAAAAAGGTTTTCAGTAAATTAGCTGTAGATGGCCGCAATTTCAGACGCAGCTTTATCGTCGATGTCAATCGAAAGCCTAATTTTCTTTCCGATGCTGTAAATTAGGCAATGTCGCTACATTTTTAGATTTACTATCCCAGTGGACTAAACGGTACGGCCGATGGAATTAAGGGCGGATCCATAATTATCGCGTAGAGAAATAAAAGCGCAATAGGCAAGGGTCGGAGGGGAGCGGGGAGTGCGACCCAGTTGCAGCGGCCGTGGCGCGGCCCGCTCCGCTACCATTGACCCAGATCGACGCTTCGCCCGCGCGCGCCGCCCTCTGCACAAAAAGCGCCGCGCGAAGGCCTCGCCGCCTGCCTGACCTACTCAGCAAACCTTCCTTCTTGCCCAATATCGATATGAGTCGCTAATATCGCGCAAACATACCCAGTATTCCTTTTCATTTTCTTCTATATTCTTAATATTATGTAACATACATATCTGTCCATTCATATTACAAATTAAACTTGTATTTCCACATATTGTATGCCAATAACTGAAAACACTATTTTATAACAAGCAATATTCTCCACACTCCCAAAATGTCTCTTAAAATTTATTTGAAGAAACTTTATTTGAATCCTATCCTTTGTGAAATCATGTTTTGGCTGAATTCACCCACCTATTTGTACACTATTATTCGAATTTAAATTCAGATTTCTAAATGTGACCTTTCACAAACACTCAATGTAAATTTTTTGCACACTTAATGCACCTATTTTTGGTCTAACAGTTGGCCAATGATTTGGCCAACTTGAGATGTTATTATATAAACAGATAATGTAAAAATTAAGGTGAATTAGAGACATCGGCGTGAAACCAGACTGATAGTATTGATTTCATGTTCCCTTGATTGAATATCTATATTGTATATGCCTCGAGCAGAAAGAGATAACTCTGTTACCAGGATCATATTAAAAATTTTAAATAACAGTACATACAAACAGCCCCTCTGTTATTAAAAACATTACAGGTTACACAGACAGACACACAGAACCATATATCAAAAAGAGATACAAATACCTAAATTAAATTATCTGCGAGCATATCGAGAAAGTAAACTCAAAATGTTCTGCATATTGAGTCATTTACAGAATTGTCCAAGCAGATCACATCCTAAATATTTTGTTGAATATGACACAATTAGCACTATGTAAATTGTTATTCTGCGATTTACATGATTCACATTTCAAATAGGTATCTTAACAATGAAACAGTAATGCTGTATTAACTAATTCTATTTCTAGTGCCCATTGATCCATTATTTAAGACTGTGTAACAAGATTGTGTACAGTTTATCTCCTTGTCCACTTTAAATGATTCATTAGTTGTGTCATGTAGCACGAGACATACATTTTAATGTAAGAAGTCTTGACTTGAAACCTATTGTTTAGGAACACCCAAACAAAAGCAATGTATTTCACTTTTTTACCAGAAAATTAGAACATAAAGTGTTTTTTCTTGCCTTATATCCATAGGCCTCCCCTTTACCCTATTTACTACATGTGTTTATAACATCAAAAAGATTGTAGTGGTACATGCATATCAGTACCTATACAAAGAAAAATATTTCATAATAATAAAATTTATGGGAAATCAGAGTAGTTATTAATTGTCATGGCATTAGCTTGTATACCTCAATGTAGCATTTGGAAAATTAGCTTAGAGCTCGAACAAGTCGAGAGTTCATAACCTAAGCATAAATGGACAAGCGAAACCCGTGAAGATCACGAGACATCGTTAACGGCTACCCCAAACAGATCAGTTGACAGCGCGACTGGAGGCGAACAAGCGATCAGGCGCGGGCGAGTCGCTGAAGCCGCCGACGCTCGCCGATGCTGCCACTAGCCACTCGCGATACATCGCTTCCTCCCTGCTCGCTTTCGCGCGAGGTTAGAATGCATTTCTCACTAGTTTGCTGCACTCGTATCGAAGCATATAATGAATCCGAAAGAAACCTTCGCCAGGGACACTTTAGAATACTTGTATGGATTTGGATTCTAAAATAACAGGAACTTGTAAAATGGCTCACAAAGGTGACGCATCGACACGATCCGATCGAATGGTCTTGGCGGACTAAGAATCTGCTATTGAATTAGTCGCATTCGCGGAACCAGTGACTGGCATTAGAAACACTAGTTACACAATAAAATATAAAATTCACAAACTTACGAGGCGATGAAAGTCAATTGTAGAAAGCACACGCACCGCAACGCGACAAGCGAGTTCCTTTGAACGCACACAACTGTCCAAAATTGTAATTATCGTAATATAAACGTCGCACAACTACAACCAAACGATGAATGACAATTCAAACATAGATAATTTTTCGTTTCATACAGAGAGGGCGAAAACTTTGCAGTTATGAAGCCATAGACACATTTTAAAGTGATTACATTTGTATACCCGTAGAATATAATAAATGTTAACAAATAATAACATAATAAATATCAGAACAGTGTATGTATCTGAAACTTTTTTTTTAAATTATTTTAGAATTATAAGATCATGTTGACATTACAAGCATAATGGTATTATAAATAAAGTAGGCAAGATATACGGACATAGAGATATTATATATAGAGTGGGGAAGACAGATCACTGCACACCCCCTCGATCACCCAAGAGGGGGGCGCATCCGATGAAGGCTTCGAGACCCCTCAGGTCAAAGCCAACCTCCTAG
>DWJK01003729.1:0-12751 GCA_018248815.1 Croniades pieria auraria
CATCCAACCACAGTCAGCCACTTTGCGTCACTCCACCTAGCTGGAGAGCGTCCTACGCTACGTTTGCCATTAATGGCATATCCACGTTTATAATAACGCTCAGAACTGCTGCGCAATTCCGACCATTGTTCGTGACATAAAAAAGTTCAAATATGTTTGTTACGTACTTTAATTATAGTCTTTTTATTTCATTTAACTCAATTTATCTGTCGGTATAAATAGAGAATGCAAATAAATATGTAAAAAAATTTTGTGATCGTAAAGCACGCTCTATGCTTCGCATTATGAGTCGTGCAAAATTTAAAATACACTTGTTTTCAGTATGCAATAGAAATTTTAAATATGTTCAAGTAAGTTTCGGTTTCGGTTTCGGCCGAAACTGAGAGCGAGGCCGAAAATTCGGTTTTAATTTCGGTTTCGGCTGAAAAACCTGTTTCGGTCGGACACTAATACAATATTTACAAACCGTACAGTTGTAGCTAGCTAAATCAAGCATTACGGCTGTGACCGACAAGGCAGTCGCTATGTTAATATTTCTCTGCACACTGTGCATTATGCACCTGAGACAGTAATAACGAAATAACAAACGTAGTGTAGTATTGAGGGCAAAAACAAATGAATGCTTGCTAAAGTGACCTATAAATAATGGACGGTATAACGTGGCTTTGGCAATATTTTTAATGTAAACACGTATCGCTGATACGAATTAGTCCATGTTTGAATGCGTTTGGCTCAAGTAATGGCCCAATCTCAAATTAAATCTTGAAAGTAATAATATCTGAATTAGTGTTACGAAGTAATTAGAGTACATCCCTATACATGGTCTGGTCATAAACACTGTAAAAATAAACAAAATATTACTTTTGAATTTGGAATCTGTCATTTTTGTACGATTGTTCACTGTGTTTTCTTATTTTAAAGTAAAGTATTTTGTGATATTAAAATGGAGTGGGATGATAAAGAGAACCAAATCGCTGTGATTGCATTTCATAAAGTAGGTATGGAGTCAAATACAATTTGTAAAATTCTCCATACGCTTGGTATTAGTCAAATGTTTGTGGACCGGGCTATTGATAGGTACAATGAAACCTCCTCTGTTTGTGACAGAAAAAGATCCGGCCGTCCACGTACGTGTTCGTAGGCAAAAAGTCATCAAAGCAGTAAGGGAAAGAACTCGAAGAAATCCTGTCCGAAAGCAAAACATTTTATCTCGGGAGATGAGGATAGCACCTAGAACCATGTCGCATATTTTAAAAGATGACTTAGTACTTGCAGCCTATAAGAGATGCACTGGTCATTTCTTAACTGATAATTTAAAAAAGAGTAGGGTGGTAAAATCAAAACCATTACTTAAGCGGTACGCAAAGAGAGGTCACTGAAAAATTTTATTTAGGTACGGATGAGAAAATTTTTACAATTGAGCAATTTTTTAACAAACAAAATGACCGTGTTTATGCGGAAAGTTCTAAAGACGCTTCTCAATTAGTCAACAGAGTACAACGTGGGCATTATCCGACTTCAATATTGGTTTGGTGGGGTATTAGTTATGAAGGAGTGACTGAGCCATATTTTTGTGAAAAAGGTATCAAAACATCAGCACAAGTGTATCAAGATACCATTCTTGAGAAGGTAATTAAGCCCCTTAACAATACTATGTTCAATAACCAAAAATGGTCCTTTCAGCAAGACTCGGCGTCAGGTCATAAAGCTCAATCCACCCAATTTTGGTTAGAAACGAACGTTCCGGACTTCATCAGAGCTGGAGATTTGCCTTTACCTAGTCCTGATCTTAATCCATTGGATTTTGGTTTATTGTCAGTTTTAGAGAGTGAGGCTTGCTCTAAACGCCAAGATAATTTGGAATCCCTAAAACAATCCATACAATTGTCAGTGATGTATATTCCCATAGAAAGAGTGCATGCTGCTGTTGATAACTGGCCTCAACGTTTAAAAGACTGCATTGCAGCCAATGGAGGTCACTTCGAATAAGCTTTATATATTTTTAATGGTTTATATTAATGTATTAAAGTGACACACTGTAATAGTAATAAATGTTACGTACAATAAAAAAACGTTGTTTTCTTAGTAACAATATTTATGGCAAGACTAAGTATAAATACATATGTATGTATTCCACCATTCAGGTCATTCCATGTCAATTCGACAAATAGTTGGAATCGACCCCTTACGATTTGGACGAAGTTTGGTTAGAAGTTTTTCTGGCGATTGTAGACAACCTTGAAGTAGTTGGAGTCTCAATGCATCCTATGTTTTATCTAATACTTCTTCGCCGACGGCTATATAATTTAACACTGTGGGAGAAGGCGGAAGAATACAATAACCATTTACAGCTCCTGCGTCACTTCGAATTAAGAGCTGGCGTAGAAGACCAAATATTACAAAGAGTTTTAGGACGAAATATTCCGCCTATCAAGGAGCTAATAAATATCGTTGATATAGAATTTTTAAACGTGCATCCGCTTTGGATGAATAATCAGCCAATGCCACCTAATGTCGTGTTTTTGGGTGGATTGCATCGGAAGGCCAATTGAAGATCTTCCCCAGGTAGCTAGGATAGCTGTAGTTATTTTTATGTTACATGAGTTCATGATTTTTTAGAGTTTTTTTATCTTCATTTTTTTATTTACAGAACTTAAAACCGTACTTAGATTCGTCAAAAAATGGCGTAATATTTATAAGTTTAGGAACTAATATTCACTCAGTATATTTTCTGTACAAAGGTTGAAAGTTTTGACACAAACCTTTTCTGAGCTCCCATACGACTTTTTATTTAAATGGAACGATGATGAACTGCCTGGAAAACCTGACAATGTCAAAATTTCAAAGTGTTTTCCACAGTCTGATCTTCTGAGTAAGTATGAATAACTAGTATTATACGTAGTTGCTATAACATATTCACTTATGACTCAACGTGTTTATTTCAGGATACCTACCCACATATAGAACATATAATAATATAGTTTAAGTTAAAGGGAATTACTGTCTGCGTATTGCATTTTTTTTTTACTTAAACTTAATTTACATTTTCAGGGCATCCCAATGTGAAAGCTTTTGTAATGCAAGGAGGTTTGCAATCTACAGATGAGGCAATAACGGCAGGAGTTCCGTTGATTTGCATTCCCATGTTCCTATGTACCAGTACCGGTACATTGTCGAAAAATATGTCAAATTGAAAATTGGTCTCCGAGTCGATTTGATTACTCTTACAAAATCGCAATTGGAGAACGCTATAGAAACAATAATTACAGATAAAAGGTAATCTATAATTAATAATTTAGTCATATTTATATATCATAAAAAGAATGCCCCGTCCACCACTAATAAATAAGATCGACCGAATTAATTAATCTGTATGTTACATTATATTGTCTTAGTAGATGTTGTACTCTGATCAATTAGTAAATGTTTCATTACGGGATCAGTGAAACAAGATAATGTGAGAGCATTTTAATACAATAATAATTTCTTTCATATAACTATGATAAAACCGTTATATAGAAACAACGCGAAGGTTTATTTAGAACCAAGAGTATATTAGGCTTATTAACTAGGTGGTGAAACGTATGGTTGACTTTTCAACCGCCGCTATACCTTGTTTTTCAATTAACAGATGATATATGTATTTTTGGATTTGTATCTATGCTTCCAACGTAAATCTGATGCTGCCTATTTCAGTTACCGAGAGAACATAGCGAGACTTCGCGAGCGGATAAACGATCAGCCTCAAACATTGTTAGAGCGCGCCGTATGGTGGATCGAGTACGTATTGCGGCACGGCGGAGCGCGACATCTGCGTGCGTCTACTGCGAACGTGTCGTGGGCAGAGTACTATGAACTCGAATTATTGGTCTTAGTTGTACTTGCGATTTTCTTTATTTTATTAATAATTGTTATATATTGTTTTATGTCATTGCGTTAGTTTATCTCTTCTAAATTAGCAGCGATTAAGTCTAAAGTAAAAACGATCTTAAATGTTTGTGTAAGTAATAAATATTTTAACACCCATAATATTACTAGTCTGTTAACATTTTTAATACAAGAACATGAGCAGAGTACTATGACGTCGAATTCGTTTTAGTTGTATTCGCAACCTTTTTCATTGTTATTCAAATTGTTTCGTACTGTGTCATGTTGTTGTGGTATTTTATTTCGTTTCAATTTGCATTAAGAAAATTTAAGATAAGTAACGTAACATCCCGTCTGTAATCCCCGAAGGGGTAGGCAGCAATTCCACGTTTCACCTATTATACATGTCATTAGGCCATCTGTACGTCATATAATACGTTGCATGGAATGCTGGTGAACCTATTGCTATACACGAAGGACAAATCTAGACTCCGACCTACTACTGCAATTTTCAAGATAAAAAACATTACTTTGCCCGACCAGGGGATCGAACCTAGGACGTCTTAATCAGCAATCGTACTTGCAATTTCTAGTCCAACGAGACAGTAAAATAAATCTTGTATATAAACATTAAGCACTCGTTACATACGTATCTAGTAATTCATATCTCTATTGGCAACCCGCGTGTCGTTACACTTGAATAATGACAATTGCTTCAGTTATAGACGTTAAATGTAACTACACTATTAAACATGAAAATCAAATTGTTTCGACAATAATCGGTGTATGGGAAAAATAGGTACAGCGACAGTACTTCCACTGGGCAACTGTTTACATGCAAGATTAGCTACGAACCACTTATGACACTCACAGCAAGGTCACCCATCCATATACGATAAGATATAACGTTAGGAAACAAACACACTACAATAATTGCAATGACATGTAGTCATTAAAATAGCTCTCAAGTTATTTTTAATAACCATGCACATATATATGATAAAACTGTAACTGATCGCTGTCTGTACATCGCAAATATATTTAAAAAGTCATATTAGGGTGTCTTTATATACGAAAGAGAACCCAAGACAATGTTTTTTCATTTTGTCTGTGTGTGTATGTTTGTACACGCTAATCTCAGAAATAGCATATCCGATTTGAATGCAATTTTCAGGATTATATTGTGGCGGGCTTCACTTAACATTTAGTGTTCTTTTCATTTAAATCGGTTAACAAATAAGGAAGTTATGTCAATTTATTTTTTCATATCTTACGAAATCCACGCGTACGAAGTCGTGGGCACAGTTAGTAAAAAATAGATTTGTGTATGTAAATACGAAAAGTAACATTGAAATCCATTGTACCTACACTGTGTTTATAGCTAGTACAGCGTTATTAATTGTTACAGTTACAGATTAATTAATAAAAGTAAATGAGGCAAACAAAACTCTACATCATTTATCTAAGACGTATCACACATTCAACGCGCGGAATTCATTCTAATCACGCGTTAACCCTTTATTTAATTATGTTGTGTTCTCACCTTATTGTGTTTATACTAGTATGGTTTCACTAACGTATTCATTCATCTGATATATTATACGAGTACAGCATGTAATACATTGGATATAAAAAGAATTATTTGATAATTATATACGTGTCTTTGTGTGTGGTAAAGTGCTCATACATCAAATGTAAATTTTTTAATCACAACTATGTATAAATTGATGTTTATTGTTTTGTGTGTATTGAGTAGTGTGGATCCAGCTAGGATTTTAGCTGTGTTTCCAATACCGTCGATAAGCCACCAGGTAGTATTTAGACCCCTAACACAGGCATTAGCGAAGCGCGGACATGAAGTTGTTGTGGTAACTACACACCCTGCGTTCCCTAAAGGACAAACTCCAGAGAATCTGACGGAAATCGACGTACACGATGTATCACAAAAATTTTATGACGATATGATTTCAAAAGTGCTAGTCAATCTGGAATATGGAAGGGAATCCGATTATACTGTACAATCAAAAGCTTTTCAATTATTTGGAAATGTAGTGGAAGTACAAATAAGATCCGAACAGATACAAAAATTGATTGCCGATAAAGGAAAGTTTGATCTGATACTTATCGAAGCTTTTGCGAGACCGGCCATTATATTTTCACATATATTTAAAGCACCGGTTATTCAAGTGAGCTCTTTTGGAGCGACGCTGGAGAATCTTGAGGCTGTGGGAGCACCGTCGCAACCTCTCTATTATCCTGGACCATTTCGTCAACGCTTATATAATCTAACATTTTGGGATAAAATTCGAGAGTATTATTATCATATTAAGCTTCTTAGTTTCGTAAGAGAAAGCGTAGATATGGAAGACAAGGTATTGCAAAGAGTTTTGGGTCCGAATATTCCGTCTGTCAGTGAATTGATCAATAACGTTGATATGCTATTTTTGAATGTACGTCCAATCTGGATAGATAATCTGCCTGTCCCTCCAAACGTAGTTTTGCTAGGAGGATTGCATCAAAAGGAAGTACAAGAATTACCACAGGTAAAATTTCTTCTGTGTATTTAGTTATGTTATTTGATTACATCTTTATTATTCTCTTATTTTATGTAAGTGAAGCGAATGAAATTTTAATTTGTTTACATCAATTACTTAAAAACAATTTACTTGCAGGACCTCAAAGCTTTCTTAGATTCATCTAAAAATGGCGTTATTTACGTCAGTTTCGGAACAAACGTCCATCCAAAGTTATTTCCTGATGAAAAATTAAAACTAATAACCGAATCACTCTCTGAGTTACCTTACGACGTTTTGTTCAAATGGAATGACGATCAACTTCCAGGAAAACCTGAAAATGTAAGAATTTCAAAATGGTTTCCACAGTCGGATCTCTTGAGTAAGTTAAAAAGCATGTCTGTAAAAACTATTAAACGACTCCGCTACAGGTCATGGGTTTCCAGTCCGAAAAATAAGGATTAAGGACAAAGCCAATATGCTGGCTAAGTTCATGACAATAAGAGTCAACCGTTTCAGAGAACAGCTTGGACAATGGATTTGTCTAACCAGTTACAACAAGTGTTGTTTAAAAAACGTATATAATTTATTGGAATAATCGATGGGTGTTTGCCATTGAAACCTATAAACCTTTAAAAGTTAAAATATTATAATAATATATCGTCATCACCATCATCACAGATATAGGTCTCTCCAATAATACGCATAGCTTAATAATAGGTTTTTAATAAAGTAAGAAGTCTATAAAATTTGTATTTATGGAATTAGGAGATGATTTTGCTCTTTAATCGGCGATATCTTTAATTATTTGGCGATAATCTCACTTAAACCTCTAAAACTAGCTGAAAGTTAAGTCGTTTATAATTATCATCTAATAGAAAATGTATTTTACTTATTTATGTCGAAACATGATGTAACACTAAAAATATTAGCGACAGAAATGCACGTATTATCTGTTTAATTAAGTGTTAATAACCTTGCAGGACATCCGAATATTAAGGCATTTATTATGCAAGGAGGTTTACAGTCTACAGACGAGGCAATCACTGCCGGAGTTCCACTGATTTGCTTCCCTATGTTCAGTGATCAGTGGTACAATGCTGAAAAATATGTCAAATTTAAAATTGGAATGAAACTAGATTTCACTTCTTTCACCAAATCTCAACTCATGGATGCAATAAAGACTGTCATTTTTGACAAAAGGTGAAGTATTACTTGTAAAATGTTAGTTAAAACGGCATATCATGAAATACACATATATTTTGTGTAGTTGTCTGATTTCAATCGTATTTCATTTCGTTCGTAATTTTTATAATGATAATTACGTGTTCAAAGAATTCTACTGCTGTAAACTAAATCTACTATGTTGACAATATCTATATTTGCCAATTACAGCACCATTTACGTTGCCATCGTTTAGTCTGAAAGAGTTTAAAACGATTTTTCTGTGAGGCCTATATACGGCATTTCTACAACACAGCCCTCATTGTCTAGAAGGTATCCTTGTTTTGGTTCTGGTACAAGTTATGTTGGATAATGCGTTGCGTTTTAATGTTGGATACAAAAAATTATTTCAGCTATCGCGAAAATATAGTCAGACTTCGTGAGCAGATGTATGATGAACCTCAAACACCGCTGCAGCGCGCCATCTGGTGGTCGGAGTACGTAATAAGACACGGCGGAGCGCGGCATTTGCGTGCACCAGCCGCCAATGTGTCCTGGACGGAGTACTATGAATTCGAACTCTTTACACTTGCAGCTACACTCGTACTTCTACTTATTACCTTGATTTTATTGTCATGTGCTGTTGTGTTCATAAGGCGTTTCAATTCACGGTTTCTGGATAAGAATAATAAAATAAAAATGTCTTAAACTTTTAATAGTTTTCTTATTCGTAGACTTAAAAAGTGTATAACGTAAATACTAAATTAAGTGTATAACGTAAGTACAAATTTTTTTTATTAAACTATTAATTGATCGTTGAATTTTTCGGGAATATTGTGTACGCAAAAATATATTTGTAGGTACATTCAAAGTTCAATTTTTGGGTTTGGAATATATAGACATTCATTTTTCTACTTACTTGTTCTTATTTTAAGCCAGCAAAGAGCTGTAATAATCGACAAATTCGATGCTTAGTGGAATTCTTCCGTTAACCGTTGGTGGTGACTTGGTCGTAAAACATATGATCGATGCATTGGATATATACGAAGAATGGCAGATGAAAGAATGACAAAACATAGGTATACCATGCGACGGGTCATGGGTGCACCGAGGGAGACCAAGATTGATTATGTATATCTTGGGCAAATAACATGTTAATGATGGAATCAGCAGTTTCCAAATCCATGATGCATGTTTAAAGATGTTGATAGTATAGAAGAAACTCATCATGTCTGTAAGGATAGAGATGCTTAGCAACCAGTGTTCTGTCTACCCCATGATAACATAACAGTTTAATTAACATTCCAAGTGATACATTGAATGCCATTGCTTTGTACACAGAGTAGGTGTCAAATGTAAGGCGAGTTACTCGTATGATATTATAGTCGTTGAGACGTATAATGACAATGATTTATGTATTTTAAAGCGTTATCAAAGTGATTATATCTTGCATGTGTTTTTGTATCATAACGTTAATATAGGAAAATGTTGTGCAGGTCATTATGGTGCAGGTTGTCAGGTCCAGTACAAATGACCAGCAGTGTATATTTACAATGACGATCTTCCTCCAGGAGTTTTGTTTCTCCTAAACACGCGTGCTTGTTAGGACGCATTTTCCTTCAGGTGGGATCGTGGGCAAACACTATGGAATCATACTCGTATGATAAAAAAGTTCAGCTTCAGGTGGATTTCTATGTTTGAAAGAAGTTCTCGTTTCTTAATTAGTGTATCCTTATTTTACTGTTCAATTTCGATGAGAACTTTTTGAAACATTTGTACAATGTAACATTTTTGGTTTACATAATTTCAAGTCAATTTCAAAACACTGATTCGGTTTCAAAACAGCTGTAATGATGGACTTTTAGCAACATCATTTCAAACAACAACATATGAATGATTGATTGACAAAAATAAGGTATTAAAAAAATAAAGACAGAAAGACAATTGAAAGTCGAAAGTCTAGATCTGTGCCCGGCGAATGGCAACAGGCTCACCACCTATTCCATGGGACGTAAACGTAACTAGTAAAACGTGGGAGTGGGAGGATTTACCCATACGTAGAAACGGACCACGCAGGACTTTTTGATCAGTAGTTGCCCTTGTAACCGGCATTTCTATTTCAGTTACCGTGACAATATAGTTCCGCTTCGCGAACTGATGAGCGATCAGCCGCAAACACCGTTAGAGCGTGCCGTATGTTGGATCGAGTACGCACTTCGCGACGGTTGAACGCGCCATCTGCGTGCGCCGACTGCGAACGTATTGTGGGCAGAATACTATGAATTCAAATTGGTCCTAGTTGTAGTTGTAATAGTCTTTATGATATTTTTAATAGTTTTTTAAAGCATCAAGTCATTGTGGTATTTTGTTTATACGTAATTTGCAAAATTTGTGAGTAAGGACAAACTGTAACTATCTTAATGTTTATATTTGTAAGAAATAAATACTCAGGTATCTGAGCTATTTTTTCCGTCATTTAGACTTATGTTATAAAGACGTATATACAAAGCTTAACATGGACCTAAAGAAAATAGCATATTAGTAGCCATAAGTCATATCTCGTCGTTGTCGTCTATGTAAAATCAATCTCGAGCAGGACCGTGGCTATTTCAACGTTATTTTCATATAATGTAGCTATCAAAAGTTATTAACTAGGTTTAATTGTATTTAATTTACCTTATCAAACAAGCAGTCAAACCATCTAGTAATAAACCGTCACCGTCAGTCATTTATATCCTAGAAGTAACCAAGGCGTTGCCGGTTTTGAAGGTGAATTCTTTTTGCGCCGGTTTTGAAAAACCCCGGGTCTCAGCGCTACAAGAATACCTTAGAAAAGAATTCATTCCATATTTACATGTTCGGGTTAGAATTATAGTTGATGGATTGGAATGGAATGACACTTGACAAAGCAATCCCTCGAAATTTATGAGTTCACAAATTTCTTACATAGAAATTGGTATTTAAAAATGTGCAAGACCTGAAAGTTGCGATTTCTTTCCTCTCAGGCGCATACCTGGCCGGGAAATTTTGCGATTTTATTATTTACGTTATTTATTTACGTTAGTTTGAGAACTAATATCCACCCTAATTTGTGTCCTATGATACCTTTTTATGTGTAACATTAGTGTACTGGACACTTTCCTAATTTCCTCCTTTATCTCTAGGAGACTACTGCACTATGCTATACTTATACCTACATGCGATAAATCTATTGCTGCACTACTCGTTGATATGGTAAGGGATATTGTGTGTATAATGAAACGTTATTAAAAACTCGACAGCCTTGGAAAAAGAGAATTATCACCAGAAAACAATCTTTAGAAAAAAGCAAGAATTTTTCTTTCTTATTATTTAAATTACGTAATATATCCCTCTTAATATTAGGTACCGTATATGCTTAAGACACGAAAATCCATCTGCATGCTATTTATATAAACACTAGAACTAGAATTGTACACAGTATATATCTGAGTAAAGCGATGAGGTATCAGGCAAGATTTATTTCTAAATTTAAACAATTAATATTAAGGCAATTTGTGTTTCCATCTGAGCTATGTAGTTTTTGTTGCCATATGTATATATGGCGACGATAAAACATATCAGTATCCAGGAGTAACAACCAACTTATTTTAGCGGGAACTAAATAACTGTCGTCTTTTGGATTTTGCAGATGTTCACTAGAGATCGTAGCAGCTTGTGTCTCTCGCCTGGTGACTTACTCCACATAAAACAAATATTGTATACATACACATGTCCTTGTATAAAAATATGTTAACTGAATAGTAATATCATGGATGTCAAAATATTTAATAATTCCAAATATAAACAATTAAGATCGTTTTATTTTAGAGTTACTCACTGCTAATTTTGACGATACAAAATACCACAATGACATAACACAACATAAAACAACTGTTAATAAAATAAATAAGATCGCAAGTACAATTAAAACTAATTCGAGTTCATAATACTCTGCCCAAGACACGTTCGCAGTCGCCGCACGCAGATGTCGCGCTCCGCCGTGCCGCAATACGTACTCGATCCACCACACGGCGCGCTCTAACGGCGTTTGAGGCTGGTCGTTCATCCGCTCGCGGAGTTTGACTATATTCTCGCGGTAACTGAAATAAAAAGGCCTCAGGGTGTTATTTAAAGCGAAAATTGTAAATCACAAAAAGTTGGCATAATCTTAAAAGTTGTAGCTTTTATAATCTGTTGTCCGCTTGAAAACTGTACATACGTAATACTACAATACTTTTCAGTGGCCTATCGGCTCAGAGTGTAGTGAATCTGGTTGTTGAGAAGAGTATTGTGGCTTTAAATACTACTCGGAACAAACACTTACGTGACGAGCACAAGTATTTGTTTCATTCCTTAAAATAATTTTATGTAAAAATATATTTGTACGTACTCGTACAGATGTAAGTTTGTCTCTATTTGAGTGCCTCATTAGTCGAATAGTTTCAAAGTGCCGTTGCTGATCGAGAGGTCCTAGGCTCGAATCCCGGTTCGGGTACTATTGAATTTTTAGAAGATTTTTTAGTTGCAATTTCGGGTAGTGACTCGGAGTCTAAATCTGTGCCCAGCGTAAGGTAACAGACTCACCACCTATTATATCGTGGAACCTAAACATAACTAGTGAAACGTGGGAGTTCACTACATTCCTCTGCTACTCTTTCAGGAATTACAGGCGTGAAGTGACACTTTTTATAGTTAATCGGCTGTTTGGGTACCAAAGTGCAGATTCCGCATGGTTTAGCGTAAGGTGGCCGTGATTAAAGATATTCTAAAATATTTAATATTTATTTATGTTAGTCGTATAAGAAATGTCAGTATACAACAAGGTAAACATGTATATTAAATACAAATATAGCTGCAGTTAGTATTTGTTATCGTCTTAGTCACTAATATTCGAGTAATAGAATAATAAACATTTAACATGTACGTAGAGGGCGCTAATTTTTTTATTATTATTGAACGGGGGAATTCCTGCCTTTACTTAAACTCACCTCTTATCCGTAATTACGGTTTCTATAGCTCTCTTCAATTGTGGCTTAGTAAGTTTAAGGAAATCTAGTTGGAGACCGATTTTTAAATGAACGTATTTTTCAGCATTGTACCACTGGTCGGCTAACATGGGGATGCAAACGAGTGGAACTCCTGCCGTTATTGCCTCATCTGTAGATTGCAAACCTCCTTGCATTACA
>DWJK01003730.1:0-12751 GCA_018248815.1 Croniades pieria auraria
TAATTTTCACTTTTATACGTAGCGAAGCACGTACCGGGCCGCTAGTACTATATATAAAACCGTCCGAAGTTGTTTATAAGTCAATTTTATTAGGCCAATTAATAATAAATAAAGGATACATATCTGGGAATGGAAATGAAATACCAATGTGATTATAGATCTAACAAATTTTCAAAATTTTATATCCAATAGAAATGATCAATACGAGCTACAATATATTTGGCTATAATCAGAATGCAATTCTAAATGAATTCAGCACAATTTTATGTTAAATTAAAATCATACAATTATGTAGACATTACACAACTCTATAGTACAGAAACATACATGCGTACCATCAAATTAAAATCGATACGAAATCATAGTGTCTTGAAAATAATCTTTCACTGAGTAATAATATTTGCTTAATAACCATTGGAATAACTTTCTCTTGAACTTTATGAGCGATAAATCTTTTAGTTCCTCTGGTAATTTATTATATATCTTGACACACATCATCATTACATTTTTGCGATAAAAGATGCACTTCAGGCCATTAGGGTCAACAGCATAAGACATTTAGAAAAAAAAAGATGAAGTCTCACTTCAAAAAGTTGAAATAAGATTATATTACTTATATGCACAGGTTTCCAGATTAGATTAGATTCTTTAATACAATTGGAAGATTTGAAAGTTGTTTTCCCAAAAATTATACATGTTGGCACTAGAATATTTACCAATTCCTGCAACATCAGTACCCGCAGAATGATTATTTTCTAAATAACATAACAAAAACTCGAAACTGGTTATGAATACCGACTACCGATAACTGGATATGGAAAACGGCTCGATAAAATTCTATTTTAAAACGATTGTACAGAAGAAGAATGGGAGCTTTAACTTTAATTATATGTGTGTGTGCCTAAATAATAAAAAAATACATATAAAATAAATAAACACAAGCAATTTAAACTTGTGTTGAATTTACAATATTTTATTTATTATTGTTATTTAACAAATATCTATTTTAATATTACCAAGAAGAAAGATTTGATTGTTTGTAATTTGGTAAAATTGGATTTGAACTTTTGGAAAAAGTGGCAAAATACGCAAGTTTAAATATTTCATTTATTAAAGATACCTCGAGGTATCGATACATTTGTTTCGATACTTTTATTAAAGCGATACTTTATTTTCGATACTACTCATGAGTTCAATATAGATACTTTCCATTCGGTATGGTGTCCCTAGATGCTACTGTTGCCAGATACGACACAAAAATGGAAGTTGTAAAGTCGTAGAGTTATTATATATAGAGTAGGGGAGCCACTTTAAAATGTGTCCACCGAAAAAACAGAAAGCAAATAAGGCTACCTATCTCTCTTTTTCTTTGTACTTGCGCACGTACAGGTAGCGCTAGCGTGAGTTCGTTATTTGAAAAACAAGTCGATCTTTTGCTGCGTTTGCATCAGCAGTGAAATAGCGAGATAAAGATAGGTTATCGCGATCGTTTCTCTCTTTCTTACCGTGGGACGTTGCCTCTTACAGGCAGCCGTATGTCTTCCTTTCTCTATGTATAATATCTCTATGCGTAAAATATGTACAATATACTGCAACAGATTATCATTTACATGTTTTGTAATGTCAATTCTGTGCGAGCTAAGCCGTCGGCAAAAGCTTGTCCTGATTGCATGAAGCCCAGCAATATACATACGTTGAAGCATTCGTTTTCAAATTGTAACGCGATAATTATCAACAGAACTCTTGTAATCAATTATTATGTTCCCACTTTTTATACCGTTTTAGTGAATCTGTGATTTTAAATATACGACTGCACGTTTCTTTTCCTTTGTTTCTTCACGCTGCCAGTTGTTTTCTCACAGATGTGTTGATAGTCAGCAGAAACCAGCACAGCTAAAAGATTTTAAAAATGATACGAAGTATAGGACTACATAATTTATTTTAAACATTGACACCAAGAGTTTAAGGTACAATATTTTGTTTTACTGAAATACAGTCCATGGTACAAATACACACAAAAATCATAAGAAAACACATCGATAGGTAGCTTATAGATTAATGTTAACTCACACGTCCGAAGAGAATACAGCATTCTGTGGCGTTGTCGGTGCATTATATTTATGACAGTTGGACAACGGTCCACATACTCATCGCCAATAGTTTAAGCTCAACCATTCCAGTACCACGGACTACCGTGGGAAGTACTGTAAGCTACTGCCCGTCTGACAACAGGAGCTGTTGTTTCTGGCCTTGGTGTTGTCGTTCACGAGTAGTGACGGTCGAGGTTCAGTCACACCTAAACAAGGCTTATCGAGTGCAAACGAAGCCACATAATCTAGCCTGGATAGATTTCTTGACGATCGTGAAGCTCAGGTAATATGGGGCAAGAAAGCAACGTAAGATTTATTCATGGAATCATCAATATTTCTAACAGTAGAATTATGTTTCTATACGAAACACTGATGTTTTATGAAAGAACCTTAATGTATCTAACTGAAAAGCGAAATGGATGATAGCGCTCAAACAATGGGCACACCGACAACTTGTAGACAGTACGATTAATCCAGTGTTAGACGTGATACCTGAAAGCTTTTCACAATAGGTAAGCCTTGGTGTGCATCAAATATTTTCGTACAGATAAATGTCAATTAATTATGAGAAACACGAGTTAAATTTCATTTTTTTACGTACACAGTATTATTAATAACATTATTATTAATAACAGTAATATTATTATTAATAGCATTAAATCAATTAACGATTTACGAGACATTAGAGAACATAATCATAGTTAAAAACAAAAGTTAAGCTCGTCCAGTTTAAAATCCTAATTTGAATGGTTACACTGGTTACTATTGCGCGTATCAAGCTTGGGCGTAACATGTATTAAATGTATCGGGAAGACATAATTTCTGGAAATTTTAACATCACTACACATTGACAAAACTTAAGAATGTAATTCTTGCACATAGAGATATTATATATAGAGTAGGGAAGACATACGGTTGTCAGTAAGCGGTAACGTCCGACGGTTAGAAAGAGAGAAACGATCGTGCTATCACGATCGCGCCTATGCACTACCTATCTCTCTCTATCTCACTACTGACGCATGCGCAGCAAAAAACAGTTTGTTTTTCAATTAATTAACACACGCTAGTTCTACCTGTGCGTGAGCGAGCAGAAAGAGACAAGAGAGATAGGTAGTTGCATTTGCTTTCAGTTTTTTTTCGATGGACACGTTTTAGGCTGGCTCCCCTAATCTACTTATAATATATCTATTACTACATAATCAAATTTTTTATCGATTCGACACTAAGGATAATAATGTCAAATATCAAATTATTCCGTAATTCAGGACAAACAGACAATGTTCACATACGTTCATTTGGATCAGTCATATCCGTTAGTATCCGAATGAGTAACGAACGAAGTTGAGGTGAAATTACGGTTTCTTTTTTGGTCGAAGCTGACCGAAACTTCGGTCGGACGCCATAAAACACTAATACTGTTTCGTCGTTAAGTTGCACGTGTGAGTTAAAGCTTAGCCTATTCTTCATATTAATGGAAAAAGATCACTTCATGTTTTGCAGAGTTGCAGCGCTTTTATAAACGGAAATTACAAAAAACGGATGTACTCGTTTTTTTTTTCGCCTCTGTAAGCAATCACACAATTGAGAATGAGGTGCTTGTTAATTTTTTAAATAAATATAATAATTTTTAAATTTAGTAAAATAACTCGTTAAATGCAGTTTCTGCTACTCTGAAATGAAAACGCAGATATTTTTATTATATTCTATGATAAAACGCGACAAATCAATCCAGACCAGATAATCGCCCCCTGTAATGTTGTATGAAAAGCACCAATTTTTTTATTTCTTGTCCCTGTCTCTCCTCCAAATTTGAAATTTTCCTGTTTGCATGCGTAAAATAATTTGAAAAAATCACGTGGGAAATCGAACATATAGTTATAAATATCCTTGTGCGCACGCATTACACTTGCTTTACTGGATGTTATAGCACATTGGAATTGGAATCATATAGAATACAGCTATAAAAATAGAACGGCAGGAAGATACAGTTTGCTATAATATTATATTTGTTGAAGGAAACAACATAATCAACTTTGTTTTTCATTACATATTATCTTAAAAATATATTTTTTTAATGTTCTTAACATTTCATGATAATCAAAACCGTCAGTTGACTATGTTGAAATATATCATGGAACAAAACACTAAATGGAAAATCTATTATTTAAAAAAATTGGCTGGCCTTTTGGCCAAATGCCGACACAATTTCATTTATATCTGCATAGCCCAAATATACACATATAGATTTTTAAATTACTAAAATTTTATATATAAAACTACTGACACATACTTAATTAACATTACATCAGTTCTAAAATTAAGTCTCTAACATTTGAAGAAGCGAAAAAGTGAATATGAGAAACAGCGATATGGAAATATGTCCCCGCAACTCCTCTACCTATTATAGCAATACACACAATACACATACAACGCAACACAAACACTACACACTAAATAGTTAAACATACGATGGTTCATTTTGTACTGCCAGCATCGTCGTCTACAGCACTACACAGCGTAAATATAAATAAATAGCGATATGCATCACTTAAATGCATCTCCAAGCTTCAGAACCATTCTTGGCATCCATACTCAATACACAGGACATACATTCATTAAATCAATTGACTTATGAACCACATCGATAAGAAAGACTAAAACATTCACTTCGCTTCATAATCATTTCGGTGACAGGAAACAAAAATAACGTTGTTCTAACTACAGCCTGAGACAAAATATTCAAAACCCATCCACACAACACTAACGACTATTTAACTGACATCATTTGAAAAATTTACATATGACAAATTTTCACCATTGAAAATTTTAATTAACATGTGAAATTTTAACATATACACATATCACTCATTTGTGACTAGAGTGTAATATGTCAAAAACACTATTGGTCAGAACAGAACAGTTCAGAAAGTTTGAAATCCTAATTATTCTATGAATATCATAATATTATATGACTTATAGACTATACTATGATATATAACTATTGTAATAGTTATAGAATTATTAGGATTTCAAACTTTCTAAACAGTTTTTGGAAAGATATTTTTTTTGACATATTACACTTTACTCGCAAATGAGGGATATGTAGTTTTAAATATGTTAAAGGATGGTTGTTTAAGTATCCAAATAATGAAGAAAATTAAAAAATTAGAATTTAGAACAAAAATTGTTTTAGTACAATATATCTATAGTTCTTCCTGTTATACATTTAATTGAAAAATATTAGGAATTATAATAACCAACGTTAAAATGACAAGATTTATCTTTTTTTTAATTTGGGCAACCAGATGGCTGCCTGGTATGTGGTTATTTAAATTGTTTCTATAGATCACACGCAAATTATATATAAGAAATAATTATGTAAAATAATTAAAGCGAACATTTTCTGAAAATCGCACTACTTAATTCGATTTTTACAGGTTTTTTTTTGGTATAATTATTACTATTTTTAAATATTTTTTTTTTTCCAATAAAACTTAATGATACCTTTGATGTGCATTGAGACAATTGGGATTTTATACATTTTGATTTTTTGAAACCGTTATTGTCAAAAATTATTAATATGGAACTAAAACGTAACAACACGCTTGTAATCGCCGAAGGAGTAGGCAGACGAGTGTAGAACACTCCCACGTTTCATCAGTTACGTTTAGTCCCATGGAATAGGTGGTAAGCCTATTGGAATACACAGGGCACAATTCCAGACTCCGAGTCACTAATATAAATTCTAAAGTAGAAAAATCCAATAGTACCCGATCCGGGATTTGAACCCGGGACCTCGCGACGGGCAGTCGCGCTTGCAACCACTCGACCAACGAGGTAGGCAAAAGGTAATATGGAATCACTTTTAACCACATCATATGTTAAGAAACAACTGCATAAATATTTTAATTCAATAAAAGTATATGCATTTATAATATACATAAGTATAAATAGATATCGAAACGCTTAAAATGTACTACATAGTCAAAATTATCTTGACATCTAATATACCACACTACATCATTAAAATTTTATGTGAAATATTTTTAACATTAGTTTACGAGTCTATATTAAGATTCGTACAATTAATTTTGTTACATTCGCATTACAATGTACAATTGTCACAATTACATTTATAAGAAGATATTGTTATGGCAGACGTGTCGAATATTAAAACATTTCATGGTGTTACATCATTTAAAGTAGGAATATTTTTACTCGCCAATTGTTTTGACTCATTGAAGGTAGAGAGTCATTAGTTGCATGGTTCTTCTTATAAAACATTTAGTTCGGATAGATACGTAATGTTAGATCTGAACGGAAATGCACGTACACTTAATAGTGTGGAAGCTTAAATTTTCTCCTGAATGAACGGGTGAGTGAGACAGTGGTTGACGGAGGCGCGTTTGGAAGAGTCGAACATGAGCATTCTCTCGAGGAGATCCTTCAACTGTGCCATTTTCTTTGCCTCAGCCGGCATCATTCGGTACGGAAAAGGCGCGAGCTCCTGCTGCAGATCGCGCGTTACCTTTATCGATGACATCACCACAATCTTCTCCTGTAATCAGACAATGAACATTAGGACAATAGACACTTGAAAAAAACATGAGGAGATAAAACGTTGAAAAATAGTTGGTTAGTGATAAAAGTGAAATTACTCAGACCAAAATTACTAAAGACCTTAGGGAAAAGTTGATAAAACCCAAACGATAATTTTTGCCGTCATCGAGTATGATTAATTGTAATTTCCCAGAATTGTTTTATTCGTCAGGAAACTACATTTCTCCAAATTCTTGACTGAACAAATGATAATATAAAAATACTAGATTTCATACTTTCACATTTATATACTTCCTATTATTGTTTTACCCTACCCTTAGAGCCGTTAATAGCCAACAAACTATTTTGAAATTAACTGAAAAATATTTCAGTAACATCAACACCGTTCCGAAAAAAAAACAAAGTCATTCAATGGATTTACCCTTTCTGTTATTTTGTCCAGCTCATGATACAAAAAGTTGCAATTAGCATCGAAATGCTGATCCTTGAAGTGACCTTTTCTAATAATTTTATTTGGTATCTTTCCTTTGAAGTCCATAAAGAATTTTAACATTTCGTTGTTAGATTTCCCGCTGAACATAATTTTTCCTGTCGAAAGCTCAAATATTGTGCATGCTGTCGACCACATATCGATTCCATAGTCGTAGGACACTCCAAGTATAATTTCAGGCGCTCTGTAGAACCTCGATACTAAGTATGGTGTTATCTCATTATCAGACGCATGCGACGCTGCCCCAAAGTCACAAAGCTTCAGCATTAATTTGTTCTCGTTAACCAGAATATTGTCTGGTTTTATATCTAAAACATACACATGGTTATAAAACATAAATTTAAACTGGTGCTGAGGAGAAAATAAACAAATGAAATATATTACAGATTTCGTAGTATATGTTGTGGTAAACCATTTGGGATATTAGGCGTTTCAACACATTGAAAACTTACCAGCATGTAGTATTCCCGTTTTTTTTAAAAGCTTCAATGCCAACAGCATCTGCTGTGTGTAACTTCGCACAGCTTTAACGTGAAGACCGCTATTTTTGCCATATTTCTTAAGGAGCTCTCGTAAATTCATCGACAAGGGTTCTAACACCATACAAAGATGGCGTTTGTGGAAAAAGTGACGGAACAGGCGAAGACAATGGAATTTGTCATCGGGATCGGCGTCGTTCAAACGTTTGAGCATTTCCAATTCACGAAGACCGGTCTTGTGCCTAGAGGATACAAGAATAATGATTACATTATTGACATTCCAATTTGTTGACGCGTTGGTTCTTATTTTACCAATTATTGTAATAGAAAAGCATGCAGTCTATGTATGAACATGTGAGTAATGGAAAACATGACTTTTGCACCCATCAAATAGATTAACATTAAGCTATCCACGTAACATGCATTTAGTGTGGGGAACAGCTCGTTTCTTTTGACCGCTAGGTCAGAGATATCCGATTGTATGTACACATGTAAAAATTTAATGTAGCATAAATATTATGAATGATATACTTACATGATTTCATTGTTCCTTATAATCTTAACGGCCACATCGTTGTTCCCGCGGGCCTCATCCCTAGCACGCACCACGTTCGAGAACACGCCTTGCCCGGTGTAACCATATACTGTATACCGATTATCGAGCACCTCGCCGATTCGCACTCTGCGCCAAACATATAATCGATATTTTATGTACTTACTAATTGTAACGTAACTTTGGACCTAAATAAATATAGTGCCCCAATATGTTATTACTCGTTGTACAAAAGTTAAACGTTTTCACTAGTTTTAATATAATCTATTATAATAATCAAAAACGTATGAAAATACACTTAGTTCTGCTTAATAAATAAAAAAATAAGTGTTGTTGAAGTTTAAAAACTATTAAGTAATTCTCTACTTAGTACGAAATATAAACAAAGGACGTATACAAAAAAAAAATAGTTTCTAAATATAAGGGAGAAGGAAATTTACGAGTAATATGATATTTTGCAAATGTGCAATATCAAACAATGAATAAAAGAACTAAAACAGAAGAATATTTGTGACCTGAAAGCGTACGATTTTATAGAGACATTTAAATACTACGTTACCTATAGTATCCCTCTGCGTCATCCCAATTGTCTGTAAGAGATGGATTTTCCAAAGTATTTCTTTGCCGTGGCCTTCCACCAACTGATGACTGAAATAAAACAATCAATAAATATGATAAAATCAGAAACGATAATAACAACACAATTACAATTTAAAGGAAATGTTACGTTTTGAACGAACAGATAAATTTTAATTACGGTAAATTAATCAATGTGTAAAATAATACTAACATCGATATTTTCGAAGGTGTCCTGGTCCGCGAACATATCCCATTCTGCTCCTTTCTTGTCGGATAAATGAGCTGAAGACTTAACTTCGTGGTTGTCTTCTTTTTGCAGGACGAAGCTCTCAGTGCCAGGTACAATTTTGGAATTGCTTTTCTTGTCATTGTTCAGAATGGTCGTCGAATTGTTTTTCTCTGGAGAAACATGAGAGACTTGTTTCGCTGATGGCACAATGTCCGGAGTATCGGAGCCATTGTTTGCCTTGCAAGTAGACTTTGAAGATGTAGCATTATTTTTATCCAGCTCTTGGTTTGAATTTGTAACCCCTTTTACAGTATTGAGTCTCTGAAAAATGTAACATGACATTTTAGTTACAGAATTTTTAAAATTATTTTGAACATCTGTGAATAGATGACATACGTTTAATAACTGTTCCCTTTGTTTTCTTCTTCGCTCAATAATTAATTGGTCGTTGTCCTCTTCGTCGTCCGTCTTAATAGATATGTTTAATTCTTCGTCGCTCGAACTCTCCACTATCTGCGTTACTTCATTGGTTGATAAATTCTTAAAAGAAAAATAACACTGAATTCAAATTTGAAATAGGACAGTGAATACTTTTAAATATTTTCGAATTAATAACAGCATTGTAATCGGTTACAAAACTAAATATATTTTTCATTTTCTTAACATTTGTGTTAATCAGAATATTATAAATTAGAATTATCGTATACATAATGTACACAAAAATATTTGTCAAGTTAAATAGAAGTTGAATAGACGTAGCTGACACACTAATAGAGACACTAATAACATCTTGGCACTGCAATGGAAACACAATGAAAAAAAAGATTGAGAATAATCCAAATAGACCAAAGTAAAACGTGGCGTACATAGAATTGAGTGGCTTATGTAAACGACCTTATATACAAAATAAAAAAAAACGTATACTCGTATATAAACTCTACACCTAACTTCAAGTAGGCGTTAACACATACTTATTTTTTGGAACGTTATGATTGATGTTATTAATATGTGGTTAATAAGCTTTTACTTACCCTAAACCTTTCTCTTTCTGTTTTGGTATTCCTTTCTCGAGAGGAATTTCTATATCTCTCACGAGTGCGATCATAAGCCCTCCCTTGGCGATCAAGTGATCGCCTGCCCCGATCATGTGATCGCTTGTCGCGGTCGTGTGACCGCCTATCGCGCTCACGAGATCGCCTCTCAGGTGCTCTCCTGTCGTAATCGTGAGTTCGTCTGTCTAATTCATGAGGACGCCTGTCGCGATCATGAGAGCGTCTGTCACGATCATGGGAACGTCTGTCACGATCAGGAGAGCGCCGGTAAACATCATGAGACCGCCTCTCGCGATCATATGTTCGCCTATCGCGATTTGGGGATCGCCTGTCCCGCTCATGAATCCGCTTTTCACGATCATGAATCCGCCTATCGCGATCATGGGACCGTCTATCGCGGTCATGAGACTGCCTGTCACGCTCGTAGGATCGTCTCTCACGTTCTAGAGACCGTCTGTCACGATCATGGGACCGTCTGTCTCGGTCAGAGTGCCTATGATCTCGACGTATTCGCTCGACTGGTGAACGCTCACGACTGCGCCGGCTGCGCTCCCTTTCCCTGTCTTTTCTTTTTAATTCCGAAGACAATCGCCGGTCTCTCTCACGTTCTCTGTCTTTGTCTCGTTTTCTTTCTTTTTCCCGTTCTTTGTCTCTTTCGCGATCTCTGTCTCTCAAATCACGTTCTTTATCTCTTTCAACTTCATACTTACGGCGTTCTCTATCTTTTCGTTCACGATGTTCTCGTTCACGACTTTCTTTATTTTCCAATTTATTGACCAACAGTTTTTTATGTTCTTCATCAAACATTTCTCTTATACCTACCTCATTTCTTTTACATTTGTGTAACCTCTCCCGGTCAAATGAACGATCTTTATGATCTTTATGATGTCTATGCTTGCTACTTTTCTTGTGCTCGTGATCTCTTTCTTTTCTTACTTTCCTAGGTATCGGGGAATTGACAGCATCATCATCATCATCATCTTTAATACATATTACTTCACTTACCTCACCATATTTCATTATATCATCGTCACTCTTATCAGAAATGTAAGCAAATAAGCGAGCCTGCAACAATTCTTTCTGCTTCATCAACTCATCAAGATTAAGGTCATCTTCTATTATAGTCAATTCAGGACTAGCACAATCCTCTTGATAATTTTCTGTTTCAGAGGTCGACGATATTGTTTCTAATGCATCATTTCTTAATGGAGAATTTCGGAAATCGCCACTTCGGCTATTACTGCGAGAGTCAATAACAACTGCGTCACCATTATTTTCGTGGTCAAGTGATTTTAACGAATCAAGAGAAGGTGAATCTATCGATGATATAATCTTTATAGGATGACAAAGTCTTGATTTATTGATTAGCTCTTCTACATCTGACAAAGATGTTTCACTTTCAGATATTGGACTCCTGCGTTTGTCTTTTTTGGATTTCTTCCTCTTTTTATAAGTTTTGTCTTCATGTTTAGTACTTCTGTGTTTCTTATGTTTCTTGTTCTTCTTCCTTTTCTTCTTTTCCTCTTGATATGTATCGGCATTGGAAGAAGTATCTGTATCATATTTATCTCTGTAACAAGTAAAAAATAAAATACTTACAGGTTTTACAGAAGCAATTTCGCCTTCATTGTTCTCTTTAAATATAGCTCTGCAAAATATCAATAATATTTTAGAGTATTTAAACCGCAGAAATAACAATACTCCCGATATTTACATAATTCGATTCCGATTTAGATAACCTTAACAGACCTTGCCGGTCGCTTTCTTGACTCAATTAGTTGAATGCATAAGTTGAGAGTAAAATATGAATTTTTCATCGTGTGTAAGATTTTTAAAAGTAATGCTTATTTGTGACAATCATGCTATTATTTTACGTAATAGTTTTAATCAAAATTATGTTGCGCATCCTAAACTATTAATATGACAGTTTGTCATTATGTAACCTCCATTTTTTGTAAAATGCAATGCATAGATAATAATCATTCTATATATAATACTTCTGCAGTATCAATTTCAATAAAAGTGGATACAACATTCTACATACGAGAATGAACAATTATGGAAATTAATAGATTTTTATAACGAAAAAACAATGTACCTAACAACCAATTATTAGAGTCCCATTAACTCCAATTTCGTGTAATTTTAAAAAAGATACTTATAGTATACCAATATTTCCTTTCTTTGAAACGCATGAATGTAGCAAACGCCCTCGTCAATTCAGTTATCCTCAATAATCTCTACGGCTCTTTCATCAGACCCAGATCCATCTATCTACCTATCATTCTATAACCCTTTCAATTATGACCATTTCAGTGATCTCAATTACGATACCTGTGCCTAATCGGTACCTAAATCGGTTAGGAGTTGGGTATCTTGCTAATTCCAATTGATGCAACAACGTTACACACAACGTTACGAATTCACAAGATACTAAATTCTAAATTGATCAGGCCAACAGAACTTGCTCACATCCTTTCAACACCTAGCAAAGAGCTGATGATGTTCAATCAGCTGAACTGATTAACTTAACCTATAAAAACGTAACACCACGCCTGTAATCCCCGAAGGGGTAGGCAGAGGAGTGTAGTACACTCCCACGATTCCTCAGTTACGAATACGTTCCATGGAGTAGATGGTAAGCCTATTGCCATACACCGGGCACAGATCCAGACTCCGAGTCACAACTAGAAATTCTAAATTAGGAAAATCCAATAGT
>DWJK01003731.1:0-12750 GCA_018248815.1 Croniades pieria auraria
GAAGCGAGAGCTTGGTATGTAAGAAAGGGGATGAAAGCAGAATAAACGCGGTCGAGATGAGATCGCTGTGTCGTATAAGCGACCTGACCTCGCCGACCGCGTTCGTGATTCTGATATAAGGAAGATGCTTTATATGATAGAGACTATCGGTGTAAAAATGAGAAAGGGCTTGCTTCGATGGTTAGGACATGTTGAAAGAATGCCTGATGAAAGAATGTCGAAGCAGATATAATGCGAATGTTGATGAACGCAGATGACGAGGGAGACGAATGCTCACCTACTCGACCGAATGGGTCGTCTTCGGACTGATGGGTAGCGTTAGAAGTCTCCAAAACCTGCACATATGTATGATGAGATTGATGAATGTGGAAGAAGCACGGAAGATATGCAAGGATAGGGATATTTGGCAATCCCGCCTATTCCGAAAGAAACTTGGCGTGAAGATTTGTATGTATGTATACAGATTTCCGCACCACCTGTGAGGTACTGCGTAGAGGGATGCATTTCCATTATTTTACGTGGCGGGTCCCCAATTTAACTGGAATCTACCATGGTACCATGACCCATTTTCTTGAGGTTGAGACATTAAACACAATCACACACTTTTTTGACCCATTCTCTTGAGGTTGAGTCACTAAAAATGACACATTTTCTTTATTTTGTTTCACATGATCATCACTAATATGAACATTGTTACCACTTGCTAATTCGACTATTTCGAAGTAAACATCAAAATGACCACTATTGTAGTTTCCTGTAAAACGTTATCTTTATTCCCTGAACGGCTGCACCAACCGAAGCTATGAGGCAGCCACCTTAATACACTTCCGTTAACGATATCCCTCGGCAGAGTTGGTGGTTCTTGGTGACTTCAATGCTCACCATGTGCAGTGGTTGGGGTCCCGAAACACCTACTTTGCAGGGAGATCTGGTACGACTTCTCTTTGGCATATGGGTTTTCGCAGGTTGTACCTGGATTTACCAGGATGCCGGATATCGAAATCCATACTGCCTCTTTATTGGACCTTATATTGACCACCCATCCATCTGCGTACCAGGTGAAGGTTGGGGCTCCATTTGGAACCTCTGACCATTGCTTGGTCAGTTCTACTGTGGACTTGGCGCTTCTCGAAAGGTCTTGGCCTGCCGGGAAACGTCAGGTCTGGCACTACGGGTCGGCTGACTGGGATGGACTACGGGAATTCCTGGCGTCCTACCCATGGAGGCGGCTTTGCTTTGTTTCGGATGATCCCAGCGCGTGCGCTGACGCCATAACCGATGTGCTGCGACACGGTATGGAGTGTTTCGTTCCGTACTCTGTTATATCCATTGGTGGACATAGTTAACCGTGGTTTGATAAAACCGGTGCTGAAGTTATAAAACTAAAGCAAAAAGCATATCACGCGTGGGCGTTGGCGCAGGCAACCAAGGATCCGAATGCCCCGACGTTAAAGGCAAAGTTTAATGCCGTCTGTAGGTCCTCAAAGAGGCAGATAGCTAAGGCGAAGTCTGAGCATATCGGCAGAATTGGACGGCGATTGACTGGGTATCCTTCTGGAAGTCGAGCTTTTTAGTCGTTGGCCAAGGCTGTTGAAGGTAACTTCTGTCGTTCGTCTCTTCCACCTGCGAGTTCTGCAATCTCTTGATGTCAAGAAGTCGAGCGGGCCGGATGGTATTCCGACGTTGGTGTTGAAAACGTGCGCTCCCGAGCTGGCTAATTCTCGCTTTTCTACACAAAAGGAATAATACCGTGTTCGTGGAAGGTTGCTCAGGTTCACCCCATTCCTAAGAGGGGTGACCGCACTGACCCGAACAATTACCGGCCTATAGCGATAACCTCCCTCCTGTCGAAGGTCATGTAGCGATTAATTAACTCGCAGCTCCTCAGGTACCTAGAGGATCGCCAACTGATCTGCGATCGCCAATACAGCTTTCGCAAGGGCCGTTCAGTTGGTGATCTTCTGGACTACCGGACGCATCGATGGGCCCAGGCTATTGAACATAGCGGGGAGGCTATGGCACTAAGCCTAGACATCGCTAAGGCCTTTGATCGGGTCTGGCATAGGGTCCTTCTTTTGAAGTTACCATCTTACGGTCTTCCTGAGAGGTTATGCAAACGGGTTGCCGCATTTCTGTCAGAGCGACATATTAAGTTCGTAGTCGACGGTTGTTGCTCTGATATGAAACTACTAAATGCTGGTGTAGCTCAAGGCTCTGTCCTGTCACCAACGCTGTTCATCCTGCATATCAATGATATGTTGCTGTAATGTAGTAACATACATTGCTATGCAGATGACAGTACTGGGGACGCACTCTACACAAGCCATGCAGGTATCTCTCGGACACTTGTGGAGGAAAAGAGAATCCAACTTGTGTCTGAAGTCGAGCACTCTCTGGAGCGGGTCTCTGATTGGGGTCGACTCAACCTCGTTGAGTTTAACCCTAAGAAGACATAAGTTTGCGTGTTTTCCACTAAAAAAACCTCATTTGTCAGGGCACCCAAGTTCCAAGGAACCACACTTATCATTGGGGACAGTATCGGAATCCCGTGGGTTGACATATCTAATAGTGAATACTGTGCAGTACAGAAGTCATCTGGAGGGCAAAGCCAAATTAGCTGCCAAAAAGCTGGGCGTTGTAAACAGAGCGAGACGGTATTTTAATGCGGGGCAATTGCTGATGTTGTATAAAGCCCAAGTAAGGCCCCACATGGAGTACTGTTCTCACCTCTGGGCTGGGGCGCCACAATATCAACTCACTCCATTTGATTCCGTTCAAAAGCGCGCAGTTCGAATCGTCAACGACCCAAGGATTACCGAAAGGGTAGAACACTTAAGCCTGCCAAGGGGCTTGGGCTCCCTTTGCGTTTTCTAACGGCCCTTCAATGGCGAGTGCTCCGAAGAACTATTCGACCTGGTGCCCATGTCACCCTTCCTCCATCGCACCACTTGCCGAAGATTGAAGTTTCATACGCATCAACTGGACTTGTGGCGGTCCTCCACAGTTCGGTTTTCACGATCTTTTTTGCCGCGCACCTGTAAAATGTGGACTGAGCTTCCATGAGAAGTTTTTCCGGAATATTATGACATAGTGTTCTTCAAGAAATCGCAAAGACAGCTCTCTTTCAAAGCCGGCAAAGCATTGGCCACCCTTTGGGTGTTGCAAGTGTCAATAGGTGACGGTGACCACTTACTAACAGGTGGCCCGTCTGCCTTTTTGCTAAGCTAAATATAAAAAAAATGTAAATGTATTATCAGTTTCACTTAATTATAACCTAGCCTAACTTTTAGAAATCGCCGTTTCTAGGGGTGCCTAATACTTATGAACATGACTGTAGTTAAAATCAACGTATAAATAGTTAAATTACATCAGTTTTTATCAACTTTCCCTCTGTAATGTCACTATATAAAAATTTAAAGCCAATAATCATTTGCAAATAAACCTAAATGACAAAAAACGTCACCGTACGAATTAAATTACAAGTTAATAGCCATTTACCGAGCACAAACTAAACTCCGAGCTATTAGGTATGTGGGGTTTCAAGTTCAAAAAAAACAATAATACTTTGCTCGACCCGCGGATCTAGGACCCCAGAACGTCTCCCTAAATCGTTGCTCATGCAACCACATCACCAACGAGGCTATCAAAGCTACGTACAAACTGATTATATAATAAAAACTCTGAAATCCAGATCGAGAGGTCGAACCTTGGCATTCAGAGTCTGAATGCCAAGGTTCCACTTCTCGATCAGCAGTCGCGATTTGCAACCATTCGATCAACGAGGTATGTATCTATATTGATTGAAACTCTTTAAAAAATTGTTTATTATCATCATAACCCTGTCTCTGGCCAATGATAGGCATAGGCCTTCATTACACGGTTTTCGTCTATAAGCCCCACGCTGGACATGCGGCTTGTGGTTCGTATCGCTCGTTACGAATGCGCGCGCAAGTGGAACACTCGGTCCGCCAAGGGTGCACTGCACGAGCGATGCTCCGACCGATATTCCGACCGACACACATCAAACTGCGGGTGTACAAAACATACATCCGTTCACGGCTCACCTACGCGGCACCTGCATGGTAAGCGCTGGTGATTAAGTCGCAGCGCCGCCGTCCCCGAGCACAGCAGAGTCTGGCCCTTCGAGCAATCGTGGGGGCGGCCGCTGTGTCAGGAACGACGTGCTAAAGCACGACTTAAAAGTAGAGCCTCTGGATGGATTTGTGGCCCGGTTGGCGAGGCGTATGTACGACCGAGCCGACAATAGGAATCATGCCCACCTCAGGGGCTTTACGCCCCTGCACGCTCGTCCCCCTGACTGCCTCCCGCTTCCGCGAGAGCTCGAGGGGTTGGACGACGCTATGTAAGCGTCAATGGTCAGCGAGTGATGACCACAGACCATAACACCGTCTGACGACGGGGAGACATCACCGGGGGGCGGTTGACCCCCTGAGACTGTCCGGGTAAAGAGGGGATCCTCGAGGCGCGTAGTCTCGTACCCATGCGGCGACTATCCGCCGCGGCGTACGAACGACCGCTGCTGCTGCTGCTGTTGGGGTTCGTAGAGCACAGAACCTCACACTGCCTACTTGGCTGCTCATTGATGCACAGAGTAACCATGCTTAGGCAGACTTCGCTATACAGGCTGATGCTATGCGAATGATACAGGCTGATTATGGTAAGAAAAAGAAATAATCCCCAAACTTTTCTTTACATCTGGTATTTGTGCCTATGTCGTATGTAATTGTGATTTTAAATATATTCATGAAGAAATAAAAATATTCCAATTTGCTGTTTTTTTTTCTTATAACCCTTACCAAAGTGTATGTAACTATACTTGGTGAAGAAAAAAAACCTAAAATGTAGTATAATTTTCTTTTTATTTATGGCATCTAGTCTAACAAACGTTAATATTTTAGGGCAACAATAATGTATAGGAAGGAATAAAAGCAAAATATGGTTGTCATACCTTATTTATGTTTTTTCTTAGACCGAAAATAAATTGTGACCATTTTAATGAAATAGGTGATCATACCATAACTAACGCATTTATTTCAAAAATTTTGTTTGTAATTTAATTATTTTGAATCCCTCTATAATAATGAACTGTAATATTTGTGAGTTTTAAATAGCACCGTGTTTTCATTAAAATATTTTTTACGAAAAAATAACTCGCGATTAAAATGAAACACCAGCTGTTGACCCCACTTTTTAAACAATTCGAAGTTAGCGTAGCGGTGGCGGGGAAACAAACTAATTCAACATTCCGGCGCGTTGTAAACTTGTAAATCAGGAGTATACAAGCGTACTGCTCAAAAGTATTTAATTAACAAAATACTAGTGTATTTTAAACATGAAAAAGCTTAACAACTTTGGCTGATCTGTTTTGATTAATATCTGTTTTGTGTAACATCAAGCAGTAATAAAGCCGGCTGAGCGACCTCTTTCTTGCTGCGTGATGACAGAAATAAATGTAATGTTGTGCTCAGACAGGAGAATCTTTAATCAAAAATTTTACAACTTTTCAAAATAACAAAGGTTTTTATTAATTATTTTTATTTTTTATAAAATAATTCATTGTTTTTTATGATCACTTTCCAACGTCAATAATTGTAGTCCATTTAAAATTTGTTTTGAACTTGACAATTGTGAATCATATTATCATAGATATCAGAGTGTTGTGCAAATGAAACAGACATGTACATTTTTTAATCAATTTTTTATTTATCCCAAATGAGCCGATACTCGTCTCTAACGTCTCTACATTTCTAAGAAATGAATGAATACGACTACAATGTATGATGTTTTAAATATGATATCAATAGATGCATTAAAAAGCACTAATTTAATATACATCCCGTCAACAAATTCTCAGCTAAACAATAGTTATATTTTTCTGTGATTGATGATTTCAAAGTTCTCCCTTTTCAACGTATTCTAGTCGCTTATGTCTTCTTTTTTAATTACCGGCGGACAGCTCAACAATCTTGGCATTAATTTCAAGAAGTTCAGCCATGTACTCCTCGTCAGCCATGATGGTAGCAACACGTTTAAGAATAGAAAGAAGTTCTCCATCTCTGAGCCTTAGCTGTTCATTACATTCCTCCACTTCAGCCACAACTTCATCTGGTATCTGTAAAGGAAAAGAAAACTGTTTTATAAAGTTTCTGTTAAAAACTTTATTTGCATTCTAAAATAGTCAAATGTGTTTCCCAGTTTACCCATTGCAGAAACTGAGAAAACCTAATAAATATTTTGATCGCCTCAAAAACTAAATTTGATACCCTTGCTGGTGATTTGATTATGTCACCCACATCAAAGATATTTGATGAATCCCAAATTCTCTGGATGGGTTCTAAATGAGAAGAATCGTTCAGGGCGCAAACAAAATGCAATGTTATCTTACCATTTGGAATAGTCAAGGAAAATTTACATTTTCAGAAACCTGACCTCATTTTCCTGTTTTGCATAGAGTCACCTAATTAATTTATATTTTGTCCTCATTATTTTAATTAACGTTATGTTTTTCCCATTAGAGTTTAAGATCTTTTGATACAGGCTATGAAAGTAAAACTCGGGTTCTGTACTATAAAACCTAGTGATCCACATAAATAGACGGGATGTCTTCCAAGGCATAACATCATGAGCGTAGGAAAAGAAATAAAACCTGCATAGTTTCAAAACCAAAGCCATTGGAACAAACATGTTCTTTGGTGTTCATAGTGTCCATATGCACAATAACTGTTTCATACCACGTCTGGTTACATACTAGGTGTTACTGCAAAAAATAAAATTATTTACCTTCTGAAGCTCCAAGAATGTCTGGAATTTGAGTTTCCGTTTGTATTGCTTGCCGTTGTTGGCGTCATAAAACATGGTGAATTCTTGGTCCTTCGGCTTCAAAGGGAAATAAATACCGGCAATCAGGCGACCCTTGGGATCCCTGCTTAGGAGACTTCTGTAAGAGAATTATGGTAATTTTTAATTTTAGTGTCCACTTGTGTCTTACTATATCTGAAGGTTTAAAATTAAGTTGGATCGCAATGGATGTTTGCTGATAGTATCTATGCCTTAAGGTCTAAGTTAACCATGCCCAAAATACTTAACTATTTTGGGCTGTGCACCTGCTGTAGAGTAGTGGGGAGGATGGACGGCTGGTCATAAACAGTAATGTAATGGGTTATTGTTCATCAATATAATTCAATTACCGCCTTGACAGATATCTTACTGAAATATAAAATAAAAAACAGCAGTAGCAAGACAAAACGCCCTTCTGATAATACTAACAAATATACATATGTCTATAAACTACGAACCTTAAATCCCAAATCAGGTTTCTCTTCTCCGTGACACTCACGCCGGTTAAGTATGGCTTGGCGACGTACATCAGAGACAGACGCTCCTTTACATTAGCACCCCTGGTCTCCCGCTCATGCCACTCCACATAGTTGGTGTTTTGCAGGTTGAACTGATAGTTGTACTCCTTACGGCAATGTGGTTGGTCGGATTGAGTGAACCAGCCTAAAATTTAATAGATACCATAATTAGATATAGAACCACAAAGGTTTCTTGTTATGATGTGTTATGAAAGTATTTTCTGAATATTTACCTGTGTGAGGGTAGCAGCGATCTACCATTACGGTGGCAACACGAGAAATATGGTAGCCCAAATCAGAGAAGAATATACCAGGTCTACCATCAACCTTGATGTGCATCGCCAGCAGAACGTGATCCTTTTCAGTTTCAATGAGGAATCCCTGTGGACCGGGGAAGGAAGTGGTATAATCTTCCAGATCTTGAATGTTTTCATCGCAAGACACCAACATCATGGCCTTGATGATGCCAGGGAAATCTTTTTCTAAAGTCTTGAGCTGCTTCATTCCTTCCATAGCTAAGCCCACGCAGGTGTGCTTGTGAGCTCGGATGGGTGGATTGTACTTAGGGAAGAACTCGTTGAGGGTTTCGGCTGGAGACGCCATGTAAGAATCGTATAGCGTGATAAAGTTGTTAACGGAGTCATAGTTCTCTAAGACGACGAGACGGCTCAACAACGCTTCGGCTTTGGCGACCAAATCTTCGTACTTTTGTAGAGATAGGTGCAAAGCCGAGCGCGTCGCCCCCCACCGCGGAGGCGGCAGGGGGTGGTCTGCGGGCCACTGGGGCCCGGAAGGCTTGTTAACCGAGCCGAGTCAGCTCAACCACTCGGCGCCCCAGCGGCCCATAACGCGGCGCATGGCCCGTTCCTCGCTCGAGGTCGATGCGATCTCCATGGCGGGGGCATGCTCGTACGAACCCATGACCCCAGTGGCCCCCACGCCTGACGACGCATCTGGAGACCACTCCTTATCCTTACTTAACGGTTTTATATTTAACGTATCTGTAACAAACAGAAAAATTTAATTATTAACAAGTCTTCAGGATCGATGGTAAAAATTTAAGTCTGGAAATCAGGCGAACGAAATTTTAATTGCGGAAACGGAATTTAAGGTTAGGGGAAATTTTGCTCCGAAACGTTTTGATAATAGTAGTTCAAATACAATGTCAAATGTTTGCGATGCTTTTAGTGAAACGGAATGACTTAAATTGCGTTAACATCACTACAAAATGCCTTAGTAAATCAAATAATGTTATTAGTATTATTTAAGTTTTATCTAATTCCCGTTCTGTATGTTTTAATAGAACAGTAACATTTACAACCTTCGTATCATTAATGCGCAGTTACAATAGAAACCGAACTAAACGAATTAAGTTCATGGACTGAAGTGCACATTAAGTAAAGTACCAAACCTACCCAACTGAAATCTAATAAAGACGAGACGATAGGGGCTTGCCAGATAAGAATGCTTCGTCCACATCATTCGCTATGGGCGTGGGGGTGACGCATCGTATGAACAACTATGTATAACTATTTCGGATATCTAATTGTGCAATGTGTAACATTGTAAATATTACATAAGTTTTTAAGAGTTGATATATACATTTAATATTACTTCAAGAGATAGACATTTAATGTTTGATGTAATATTTAAAAATCTACGTACCTTTGATAAATAAAATATTTTACAGGCATGTGAAATATCAATTATAATTCATAATTATAGGTAATTGGTAAATTTTTGAATATAAAATAATCGAGTAAGTGATGTCCTTAAATCTTAAACGAGACTGTACGAGGATCATTCAAGGTTTTTTGAAAGAGCTTAAATTATATTAAGCTGACCTATATGATTGAACGATGGAATGTTAACAATAAAACCTTTAAAAACCATTAAAAATCTATTGTAATTGTCTAACTAGTATAAAAATGAAAGTACATGCCAAGTAAATGCCAATATATGTATCTCTTAATCGATTTATTTATTGTCGCATTCTAAGAAGGCTATAAAAAAACGTACTACGAAAAATAACTCCCTACAAATCTACCTTGGGGATGAACCGAAAGCGGAAGTCGCGAACATTCCGGAACGAAAACGCATATTCACTTCACGACAAGTGCAAATAAACAAAGCGATATTGAAGGATTGTTGCGTAATCATTTTTGTAGATACTAACCGTCTGTTCTTATAAATAGTGAATATCAACAGTATTATTATAATTAAATAAATAAACAAAAGACAAAGACCATAAACACAAAAATCAGATGTCGATAGGTTATTGAACTTGCTACGACAAAATTAGTTAAAAATTAATATTTTCTGACGTACCCATTAGTCTGTTTCGCAGCTGGAAGCTGGTACCGCTTACGATCGGAGTTACTTTCTTTGTTTACTTCTGGAACTAAACTGGTTTTGCTCGGCGCCTTCGCGGCTATATTAATCCTCCATTCCGTTTATAGCCCCCGCCCCGCGCCCCACTGCTCTGCGTCATTCACGCTACTAGCGTATGTGTGTGTGACCCATCTGTCTATGGTAGCGTGCGTCAGCGTCACGTTTGTTAAATTGACCCGTTATTAGTTTATTCTTGTTAATATGCATCTTATTACACCCGTAATAAATCTCAAATTTGAATTTCTATGGAACCGACTCGTTATTGTCGGGTGTGGGCTTATCTTTAACATATTCAAGCGTATTTCAATTATATTACATACGTAACTAGGTATAGTTTTAAATATCAGGCAATGTTGACATTGAATAAAACCAAGCCTTCTCGGCCGCGTCAAAACAAAAGACACATAAGCAAACGTCTGTATAGAATGTAAAATATGTTTGTTTGTAGTATTCGTTGTTCACAGTGTAAAAGCAATACAGAAATTCACACATACACGATATATGAACACGTGCGACTGAAATGATAGCACGTGGTATTATCTTGGCAGGTAACAATTGATATATAGATAGAAACATTTTGTACTGACTATTCTAAGTACTTGTAACCTTGTGGAAACAGCATTTATTATACCTATGTGAAGATAGGAAGGTATACACTAATATAACTAACAATATCTAATTAATTGAAGTTTATAATATTCAACCTCAAGGTTCCACCCTGCGGCCTTTGTAGACAGTATTTATTAAAATCGTTAAAAGGGTATACAAAAATACTACCTGTAGCTACCTGAATAATAATAGCCATAGAAATATTTTCTTAGTATTCTTATGAAAATAATTTAAGCATGAATACCTTTGTTGTTAACCTGCTCTATTTGGTATATTGTATTGGTTAGTGGAAGAATAAGTATGAGATTTACTGTACACAGTATTATTGCATATATTTCTTCGACTTCGTCTTCGACTCCGAGCTATTTGATAGTCATTATATTGTATACAGGCGGGACAGAGTAACCAGCGGTTTCCATAATACTAAAGATGGAGGTGGCGTACTGATAGCGGTTTCTAAAAAAATTACTTCCAGGCGCTTACACCACTGCGAATCTAAGTGTGAAGATCTGTGGGTGGAAATCCAATGCCGCGACAACAACGGCAAAATTAAACTGCTACACTTGTGTGCCGTCTATTTGCCCCCACCAGTGCAAAGACACACATTAGATGAATTTATTTCTAATACCAACCTAGTCCTTGACAACGACAATGTCACTAATGTTGTCTTTATTGGCGACTTCAATTTAGGGTCTATTTCTTGGGACTCGTCACTCACCCCATACTCCTCCAACAAAAACACCACGGGTAGCATGTTTACTTCTTTACTCTTGGATTTCGCTTCTTTAAATAACTTACATCAGTACAATAATATAAAAAACAATAAGGACAAAATTCTAGACTTAGTGTTAAGCAACATTAGTATTTCAAATCTCACTGCCTGCGACCCGCTGTCGAAAATAGACCCTCTGCATCCACCTCTAGAATTTAACGTATCCTTTGTTGCTAATAGTGTTCTTGTACCTAACATACACGAACATTTTTGTTTCCACAAAGCGGAATACGCTAAAATTATTAGCGAACTTAATGCGATCTGTTGGGATGTCGAGTTTCAAAACTGTACTTCCGTCAATGAAATAGTTACCAAATTCTATGCTCATATTCGTTCTACCATTGTTAAACACGTTCCCAAAACTAAGAAGAGAAATAAGAAATATCCCATATGGTTTTCTAGAGATCTAATCGGTATCTTGCGCGAAAAACTAAAGTTTAGAAATAAACTTCGTAAATTTAATAACAATCCTCTTGATCAACTATCTTTTGATATTGCTAAGAAACGAGCTGATCGCCTGAAGACCGATTGCTACAATGCGTATATCAATCAACTTGAACAAAACATCAGATCTAATCCCAAGCTTTTCTGGTCTTTTATTAAACACAAGAAAAAAGGTCACACTGATTTCCCTGCTCAAATGGTTCTTGACGGCAACACAGCTTCCAACGGTAACGATATTTGCGATCTTTTCGCTCAAAACTTCGCTGCTGCCTATAAAGATGTTCCTCTTAACCATACCTTTTCTGGACTTGATCATCGCGTGGCCATGCTGACGAATAATTATCTTACCCTAATTAAATATAAAGACGATCAGGTGCTTAAAGTATTAAAAAGACTCGATCTATACAAAGGCGCGGGATCAGATGGGATACCTTCATTCTTCGTAGCTAAATGCGCCCCTGCACTTGCAAAGCCCTTGACCATCATATTTAACAAATCTCTAGAAACCGGCATCTTTCCCTCATGTTGGAAATCGGCACTCGTAGTTCCACTGTTTAAGAAAGGCGCAAGGAACTTAATTAATAACTATAGACCTATATCTATTCTTCCAGTGCTAGCAAAAGTATTTGAACAGCTACTTTATTCCACTCTAGCCTGGCATTTCAAACCTCTTATAAATAACTGTCAGCATGGCTTCACGAAAGCTAGATCCACATCAACAAATCTTGCTTGCTTTATCAATAATGTGTCCCTGGAACTTGACCGGCGCTCATCCGTAGACGCGATCTACACCGACTTCAGTAAGGCATTCGATCGAGTCAATCATAAAGTTTTACTTCATAAATTATCATACCATGGAATTGCTGAACCATTGCTGAGTTGGTGTAAGTCGTATCTGTCTAACAGGGAGTCTCGCGTAGTAGCCAATGGTTATTCATCTCAATCATTTTTAGCACTTTCTGGCGTACCCCAAGGCTCACATTTAGGTCCTTTATTTTTCAACATCTTCATTAATGACATTGGCAGCTGCTTCGCCCAGTCTAAATTCTACCTATTTGCTGATGATTTAAAGTTCTACAGTACAGTCAACTCGTCCGCGGAAGTTGCGTTGCTACAAGAAGACCTGAACAATCTTGTAAATTGGTGCGAGAACAACAG
>DWJK01003732.1:0-12749 GCA_018248815.1 Croniades pieria auraria
ACTGTGTTCATGTATACTCTTTAATAGAAAAATAAAGTTTTTATTTTAGTCTGTGGATAAACTCGTGTGTTTCAATAGGTTATGGGCCGAGTCTTATATTTTCTTTGTTAAATTAATTAGTTTCTCATTGTTATTATATCAAGTAATGGCAGGAAGTTACATCGTAAACGTTCCGAAATTTAAAGGACGTGAAAATTTCGATGAGTGGGCGTTCGCGGCTGAAAACTTCTTAATTTTGGAAGGCGTTGATATTAACAAGCAAGATATCGATAAGCAAGCAGCAACTAGCGACGAAGATCAAAAAGCAAAAGCGAAGTTAGTGATGACTATCGATTCACCCTATATGTACATATAAAGGATGAAAACACAGTGCACGGTGTTTGGGCAAAACTAAAATCGCTATTTGATGATTCGGGTTTCACACGCAGAATCAGTTTGTTGCGGTCTCTTATCTCAATACGGCTAGAAAATTGTGAATCAATGACAGCATACATAACGCAGATGATTGATACGTCGCATAAATTAAGAGAGACCGGTTTTAACATCAGTGAAGAATAGATAGGTTCATTGTTGTTGGCGGGACTACCTGAAAATTCTCGCCAACGATAATGGCGAACGAACACTCGGGCATAGCTATTTCAACAGATGTCATTAAATCAAAACTCATGGATATGAGTAATAATGTTGGCAGCACTGAAACAGATAGCGCTCTATTATCGGCCAAAGTTTGGCAACGGAATAAGAATCGCAAGATTGGCAGCTCTCAAGATACATCAAATCGACCTGTCAAAGTGATAAAATGTTACAAATGCAAACAAACCGGCCGTTACAAAAATCAATGTCCACAAACGATAGAAAAGACTGTAAATGCATTTAGTACAGTCTTCCTTAATGGTTGTTTCAGTAAAAGTGAGTGGTATATTGATTCGGGAGCTAGCAGCCATATGATGATAAGTCAGGAAAACATAAAATGTGTCATATAACCTAACAACAAAGGAGATTATAATTGCGAACAAAACAACTATGCCGGTTTTATGCTCGGGAGACACGAATTACGACTGTTGTTTAGGATTCAAAACATGATATTGTGGTGAAAGATGTGTTGTGTATACCTAATCTGACTACTAACCTGTTGTCAGTGAGCCAACTTATAAAAAATGGTAACAAAGTACAATTACTATAAGAATATTGTTACATCAGAAATAAGCAGAATGAGTTGATTGGCATTGCACAGGCGGTGAAAGGAGTATACAGACTTAACACTAAGTCAGTATGTATGTTAGCAGCTTCAGCTATAACAACCCCAGATATATGGCACAGGAGATTAGGCCATATTAACAGCACAGACATGAACGCAATGAGAAATGGAGCCGTAGAGGGTTTAATGTATAAGAATAATGCTGTTATCGGCAAATAAAACTGAATGTCTCAAGACTGAGTTAAGTTCAAAATTTTAATTAAAAGACTTAGGAGAAGTTAGACAATGTCTAGGTATGAGAATCAGAAAAGAAAATAGGGCTTTAATTGTAGACCAGGAACAATTTGTTGAACATTTGTTAAAATAATTTAATATGGAGAATTGTAACCCAGTAAATACACCAATGGAAGTAAATTTAGAGCTTAAAAAGGAAAATATTTGTTCTACTCAATATCCTTATCAGCAATTGATAGGAAGTTTGCTTTATTTGTCAATACTTACCTGTCCCGACATATCTTATGCAGTGTTTTATCTTAGCCAATTTAATAACTGTTTCAGTGAAACCTATTTCAAACATGTAAAATGAGTATTAAAATATTTAAAGAAAACAAAACATTTTACTTTGAAATATGTTAAAGATGATTTAGATTTAATAGGATATGTAGATACTGAATGGGCATCAGATTGTTTAGACAGGAAGTCTTATACTGGATTTATGTTCACAATGTCTGGCAGTGTAGTCTCATTCGAATGTAAAAAACAGACAACTATTGCTTTGTCCAGCACCGAGGCTGAATACATGGCCATTTGTGAGGCAACTAAAGAAGCCACATATTTAAAAAAATTATTATTTGAACTAAAATGTAGAAATGAGTTACCTGTATGCCTGTATAATGATAACCAGAGAGCTCAAAAGTTAACAAAAAATTGTGTACTCCATAGAAGAAGTAAGCATATTGATGTAGGATTTCATTTTGTCAGAACAGCAGTTGAGAATAATATTGTAAACATAGATTGTTTAAATACAAACAATGTGCCCACTGACATACTGACAAAGAATCTAAGTTCTCAGAAACATAAATTTATTAAACAGTTATTTGTTTATTATAATAATGACATTTTGTTTGCCTTTGTTTATTTTGACATTGACATTTTGTTTATTTTGTTATGTAAGGTGTAATTTCGTTAAAGGAGTATGTTAAAATTATAACGAAATTACGTTTAATATGACTAGTCACATTTATTAGCAAATATGTCAAACTGTGTTCATGTATACTCTTTAATAGAAAAATAAAGTTTTTATTTTAGTCAGTGGATAAACTAGTGTTTTTCAATAATAGGCCTATGAAATAGTGATCGTACATATTTACAGTGGGAAACGAATGAGACGAACGCCACCCTGGAAGACCTGGAGCCGGGCGCGGTGTACGAGATCCAACTGGCCGCCATCAACCACGACCTGTACAGCGAGTGGTATACTGTGCTCAAACCAGTTCGTGAGTAAACATAATTCGATGGTGATAGTTGTTTTTTAACCCATTTGTGCTGGTTCGGAGAAAAATATATCCCCCGACCCGACGAAGAGATACTAGGATGTGGGCTAAATGCCGTGGCTGCCTAACGCTCTCCGATACCCAACTCGCATGTTCAGCATGGTATTATAGGCAAAAACCTGTTAGGCTATGTCTAGCAGTGGACTTAGGCTAATGATGATGATATTACTGTTTGAAGGATTTTATATTCAAAAAAGACATCAAATTCAGTGAAAAAGATGCATAAATGGAAGTGAAAAAATGAATATTGTGGGGCACTAGAATGTAATTGTAAACGTTGATTTAAATACAGGTGTTGTGGAAAAACATGAATGAGTAACAGCATAATTTATTAGGGAAAATAATGTGGCACATCGTGACGCAGGTCCGCTGCCGCCGACGTGGCTGGAGGTAGAGCGCGTCACCACCAACTCGGTGGTGGTGCGGTGGCACGCTCCCGTCGCCAGCGCGCTCGGCGCCTTCGCGCTGCGCTACCGCACGGCCGCCGCGCCGCCGCACGCGCTGCCGCCGCTGCCGCCCACCGCCACCTCCGCTGAGGTTTGCCGCACTCTTGTAACCCTCAATTAATATTACACCGCCATCGTATCCGACCTCGTTGTAATAGGAATAATAAGAAAAGCTAAACGGGGTATCATATATCGCACATCTTTAAAAAAAACTTTTTTTTATTAAAAAAATATTTCCTAACAGCTACTGATTTGATACATAATTACAATTAAGTGCTGCTTTGTTATACGAATAAAGTTATTATCTTTCTTTCTTCTTATTTCTAATTTGACCGATAAATCGATCAATAACTGGAAACGAAAACTGGCAGTATATTCATCACCGTTTACTAGCTTCGACATTTCATTAAATTGATTCAGTGACCAGCCGGATATCCGGTAATCCTAACGCACAAATATATTATTACACTATACTATATGTTGCTACATGGTTGTGTTGTAGATAGCAAACATGACGCACGGTGAACGGTACACGATCTTGCTGGACACCGTGAGCGAGGCTGCGGACGGCGACACGGTGGAGAGTGGCCACCCTCTCACACAGCAACACACTGTCCGTATGTACCTACCTACTCTTGCTATTACTTCCGACTTGCACGTTTTAAACAATTAACCGATACGTGAAAACAACTAAGATATATATCAAGAACATAATAAGATAATTTCATAAAAATAATTATGGATCCAAAAAATTATGATATTGGCATTCATTTATGCTCCTGGTCTAATAATTGAATATGAATTATGCATTGGTGACCTCGACACGTTAGTACGTGAGTAACATTGCAATGGACGTGCCGGTGTGCAGGTCCGAACCCGGTGTCGAACGTGGCGCAGCTGGTGGACACTCGCAACTTGACGCTGGAGTGGCCTCGTCCCAAGGGCCGCGTCGAGTGGTATGAGGTACAGACTCTGATATTAATACATACAATACATTTTTACAGTTTGAACGCACACACGTTTATGTCAGTATATAAGGAAGATATATGTTTTTATACTGACAATTAAAAGGACATCCACTACTGTGTAGTGGTTTCTTTACACTTGCATCCTTGTTTCCTTGCGTTTTGAATTTATGTATTAAAATTGTTACGTATCAGAAAAAGTCGTTCTCTACTGATAATGAATGTAATGCTGTCCGTAGAGCGATATCAAATGGTATTTTGTACATATGTATTTGTTGTAAAATTGTTATATGTGCCACGGTCAGGTGCGGTGGTGGCCTAGCGACGAGGACGAGGAGGCGGAGGGCGCGGAGACGAGCGGCGAGGCGGGCGAGGCCGGCGAGGGCGGCGAGGCCAGCGAGGGCGCGGAGGTGGCGGAGGACGTGGGCGCGCGCAACATCAGCGCGGAGGAGGGCCGCAGCGTGCGCGCGTCGCTGGGCCGCCTGCGCCCCGGCCGCGGCTACAACGTGTCCGTCGCCGCGCACTCCTACAACCTCTCCAGCGAGCTATTCATCATGCACACGCGGACGCGTCAGTATTGCACTCGTCTTCGATTCTTCTGTTACGTCGTTCGACCATTGAATCAGATGAGACATATGAGTTGAAGCGATAACATAAATGTTTATCTAACTGTAACATTGAGTCTCTAAATTCGTTAAATTGTTTGTTTGTACGCTAAAATATTTAAAAAACCGGTTCGGTTTAAAAACGAAATTTTGTTAAGATGTGTTCCGATTTTCTAAATCTACAACCTGGGTTATGACGAGTTACAAATTATTCTACCAATATTATCGATATTACATTACTAGTTTTTACTACTAGCAAAATAAAATTAACGTCGCTTGACAGGTCCCTTGATACAATCGGAAATGACGATCGTGAACGAACCGAGCAGTGCGGACGCAGACGACAACGATACCTCACCTGGATTCTTGGTAACAATTCCGAAAATTCATCATTCCTACATATACAAATCCTACAAGAAAGTTTTTAAATGCATATGAGGCACGATAACCACGTAAAGGAAAATAATATATGTGGGTGTTAAAAGGTCAGGGGCTCGCCACTCGAGAGCCATATGTCTAGCAGTAGACAGGAATAGGCTCGTAACGGTGATTAAAACGGTGTCCAGGTGCTGTACACGGCGACGCCGGCGTCGGTGTCGCGCTTCGACTCGTACCGCTTCCGGCTGGAGGCGGCGGGCTCGGCGCCGCGCAGCGCCACGCGCGCCGCGCGCGAGCCCGTGCGCCAGGTGGCCTTCCGCGCGCTCGTGCCCGGCCGCCTCTACAACCTCACCATGTGGACCGTCTCGCACAACGTCACCTCGCACCCCGTGCAGCGCCAGGCCCGCCTCTGTAAATATCCTGTCGCCGCTCGTCCGCCCCCTTCGTATCGCCCATGTGCTCTCTGACTAAATGTTCATTATCTTAGCTGTCTATTGTATTTATTTATATATTCGGTCCGTACTAGAGACTATCTGTGTATCTTATATCGGCTCGTCGTGAACAGATCCTCGCCCGATTAAGGTGTTGAATGCGACGGAAATAGGAGCCCGGGAGATCACTTTGCTGTGGGATCGGCCGGCGGGCGACTACACCGCTTTCAAGGTGCAATACCTCACTCCCGCCGAGAAGCTGGAGCGCGTGTTCACCAATCGTCTTACGCTCACCGTTACCGACCTGCGCCCCTACACCAACTACACCTTCACTGTCGAGGTGAGGTCCACCACCCCAGAAATTGTTTCGTCACCGTTGCCGATGCTGAAGCAGGTCTGACCGCTGCGTGTGTCGCAGGTGCACGCGGGCACTCCGGCCACGTTACTGATGCAGTCTCGTGCGCACTCGGCCGAGTTCCGCACGCTGGAAGCGCCACCTGCGGCTCCGACCGCCTTCCAGCCCGCCGACGCCAAGCCCACCGAACTGACATTCCGCTGGGAGCTGCCGCCGCGCGATCACCACGGCGTACTGCGCTACTTCACTATCGAGTATGCGCCACAGAACGAGCCACAAAACGTGCGCACCGTGCGCTTTCCGCCCGACGGTAATTTCGCTTTAGTCGGTTACGCACCAACGTCGTACAATACACTCTACGTCTCTCGTAGACACGAGTGAAGTAGGAAACCGGTGCGATTTAAAAAAAGGTCTCGAGAATATTCAAAACGTGTCGAATCACTTACGTCCGAAGATAGTTATCGAAAACGGAGGTCGGTTAGGGATTCGATCTATAACTGCACGCGTCCGGCAGCTCGGACGGGCACGGTGACGGGGCTGGGCGCGGGCGGCACGTACGAGTTCGTGCTGCGCGGCGCCACCGGCGCGGGCCCGGGCGAGCCGGCGCGCTGGCGCCAGCACATGGCCATCGCCGCGCCGCCGCGCCCGCGCGCGCACGCGCTGCCGGCCGAGGTGCGCCGCTCCTCCTCCACCGTGGCCGTGCGCTTCTGCTCCGACTACTTCTCGCCCGCCAACGGGAACGTCACGGCCTACACGCTCGTGCTGGCCGAGGAGCCGCGCAACGACACGCCCGCGCGCCTCCCCTCCTGGCGCGACGTGCATCGCCTTCCGCTGTGGCCGCCCTATCAGGCATGTCTCCCTCCCTCCCCGCTGCGCTCCTAGCCTTCTGCACTCGCTCACCTCGCTACGTTTGTGCAGGTCACGGAGCCGTACTACCCGTTCCACTCGTCGGCGACGGAGGAGTTCACGATAGGCTCGGAACGCTGCGACGGCGGCGGACGAGCCTACTGCAATGGCCCGCTCAAGCCGGGCACGCGCTACTATGTGAAGCTGCGTGCTTTCACCGCGCCCGACAAGTTCACCGACACCGCCTACACGGTCGTATACACTGGTAAATCACCCTTCACATATTGTTATGTAAAAATATCCACTGATAACATCTCTATGTTATTCACTTATTACGTTAAAGTGCACAAGGACGACGATGACGAATTTTACTACGTAGTTTGTTAGTGGTAGTGCGATTGCTTACTTATCTTGATGTCGATAAACATCATTAAAGTGATATTTCAAGTATGCGTAGAATTAATCGTACCCACCTTAAACGCGATAACGATGCGATAGAAGCGATGCTAGATGTGATAGCATGCAGGTCAGCCAGTCGGTTCCTGTGCATGTTCGTTTAATTAACGGCGTGTTTAATGGGTAATGTTTTACAATCGTTGCAACTAAGATATCAGAAAATAAAATTCTATACACAGTTTATTACATTTTCAAATACTAATAGTGTGGTCTGTGGAATTCTGTGGCAAGTGAATAGGGAACTTTATTAAATTTCTGTGAAACACGGGTAAGATGTTGGTAAATACAAATAGATCAAGCTGTTATTGAAATTGTGGTCGACAGTACCGAATATTCTGTGGGTTCTTAATTTCATATCGTACAAGGTTAATATGCAGTTAAGAGAGAACTATCCGGTCACGCTTAAGCGAAGTAGTCCGATATAATGTGGGCGTGTTTGCACGTTATAGCGACTGAGCGTTCGCTTCACACGATGTTTAATAAATGTAACATAATTCTACTTCAAAACCCTGGAACCGGACCCTGCTTAAACAATTAAGAAATCTCGGAACGATCTTAGTTTTTAAATGAAGCTTTCGAGGCAGCGTGCACCGGATGTATAGAGGGTGTCGTGCGCGCAGAGGCGGACCACACGGCGTGGATCGCGGGCGCGGCCGTGGCGCTGGCGGCGCTGGGCGGCGCGGCCGGCCTGCTGCTGCTGCGGCGGCGCCGGCGCCGCGCGCTGCCCGCCGCGCCGCTGCCCGCGCCCGCCTCGCGCCCCGTGCGCGTGCCCGACTTCCTCGACCACTACCGCCTCATGTCCGCCGACTCCGACTTCAGGTCCCGCCTTCATTACGATCTACTCTCGATCGTTGCTCGTCTTCGTTTAGACTTATTGTATTGACTTGAATATAAATTAGTAGCACCGCGAAGTAACACTTAACGTTCACGGGTGGATAGATGTGTAGACGCATTTATTTATCAGTAGAAGGAGAAGAATTCGATCTCAAATTATTTTTGTTATTAATGAATTTGTAGTTAAAACTCCGATTGAAAACGTTTTGAATGCATATTTTCTTTTATTATACACAGATTCAGTGAAGAGTTCGAGGAGCTCAAGCACGTGGGTAGAGAACAACCGTGCACTGCGGCAGACCTGCCGTGCAACCGACCGAAGAATCGCTTCACCAATATTCTACCCTATGACCATTCTCGGTACAAGTTGCAACCAGTCGACGACGAGGAGGGCTCCGACTACATCAACGCTAACTACGTACCTGGACATAACTCGCCCAGGGAATTCATAGTCACGCAGGTGCGTGGGTAGATTTGAGGTCAATTGAATTGACTCGGAGAATTTTACAATGCTTGGATTTCTCTACGTTTAATAATTAATTATAAAATGAGTAACCGAGGTTACCGTTGCAGGGTCCTCTGCACTGTACACGCGACGACTTCTGGAGAATGTGCTGGGAGTCTGGTTCTCGCGCTATTGTAATGCTTACGCGCTGTGTGGAGAAAGGGCGTGAGAAATGCGATCGCTATTGGCCCTACGACACGCGACCCGTGTACTACGGCGATATCGCCGTCACCGCGCTCAACGAGAGCCGTTACCCGGACTGGACGGTGACCGAGCTGGGCGTGTGCCGCGGCGCCGAGCAACGCGTCATCAAGCACTTCCACTTCACCACGTGGCCCGACTTCGGGGTGCCCGACCCGCCCACCGCACTCGCACGTTTCGTGCGCACCTTCCGGGAGCGCTGCCCGCCCGACGCCAGGCCCGTCATCGTGCACTGCAGCGCGGGCGTGGGCCGCTCGGGCACCTTCATCACGCTCGATCGTGCACTGCAACAAGTAAGTCGCGCTACCGCCTTCCAGTCCCCGACATATCTTAACCGCTACTACTATCGTTGACCGTTACTGTTCCAGCTCGCAGCACACGCAGAGTATCTGGACATCTTTGGCATGGTACATGCCATGAGGCGCGAGCGCGTTTGGATGGTGCAGACGGAGCAACAATATATCTGCATTCATCAGTGTGTAGTGGCCGCGCTCGAGGGTGCCGATTTGGCGCCGCCGACGCCCAACAACCACCATCTAAATCCCGCCTTCGAAGGTAACACACTGGATCTCCTCAACCCGTGGCCCGTGTCGCCCAGTGCCGTGTAATGCTGAGGTGTGATAATTTTTAGCCCGATGAAGTGGGGGCGCCCCGCGGGGCCCGGCGAGTAGACCGGCGCGGCGCGGCGCGGCGGCACACGTGAGCTGCATGCCTTTTGAGGCTAACTTGTCAGTTCCATTTCTGTTATAGATTCACGATAATTACTAAACTCGTAACTTTCCTGTCGCTCGTAACGTCCCATACGTAACGGTTCGAAACTAAAGATGCCGTTGAAGAAGTATTTTCGTTCATTCGGAATCTCGTTTTAAAGAAAACGACATCGTCAACTTTAGAATTTGACATTTGAAAATATCGAACTCTCCGGTCGACGAACCATTCAACTGTCCTACTATTTTCACTTCTAGTCTGAGAGCTTCGCGTGTTAGTTTGTTTAGATTAGACCTTCCAGTGTTTTCGAATTGAGCATGTTGCATGCGACCGCTCACCTGTGCCTCTACTGCGCTCCATCGGGCTCTTGCAGACGCGCTGACCGTGCGTTGTGTTTCAGACGACGAGGGCATCGCCGAGTCCGGCATGTAGCGGCCGACAGCTGCCCGCCGCAGGTGCCAGCGCTGTCCGCTGCAAGCTGGCAACAGTCGCCAGGGGAACTCGGCGCAGGACTTCGTCTCAATTGTACTTAATTACCGTCTAGTACGGCAGCTCCAATAGTAATAATATGCCTATTTTTGTATAAATGTACATTTTACTGAGGTGGATCGACCATTATTTTTACATATTGTATATAGCTTAAATTAAGTTTGTGTAAGTGAAGTGTACGTTATATATATCATAAAGCAATGAAAATATATGAGCGTATGTACGTTTCAATTCTTCGAACGCACCACGATTTTGTAACAGTTCCTGTGCAAATGTATTACTACTATATCAAAACGCCAGGTCCCAATGTAGAAATGTGTTTTTTTTTATTAAATCATTAATAAAAAAATTCAATTGATCAGTATTTGTAATGAGGCAACAGATAATTATTTTAGTTCTTTGTTATATTATTGTACGTTCAATCTAGGGACCACTTTTAATGTAATAACTTTTAAAACCATTTATATTCTATACGATATTCCAATTGTTTAAAAATAAAATGTGCCAATGGAAAATAACTAATTTAATACGCTCCACACATGTGGCATGTGCTCAGAAAACTTTTGTCAATATAACTGTCAAACTAAACATAAAATACCCCATGAAACATGGAAATCTACGAAAAACAAATTACGGCAGTAATTGTTTATATGACTGAGGGATAAAATTGAAAACCTCATCTTAATTAAATTGTCGATATTCATGACCGATTGAATCTCAAATTGTACTTAGTTTACATTATGAACTAGTTTATAAGGTGTGTCAAAACATGGACTCGGCGCACGCACAATTTTTCCCGCGCTACGCGTTTTCTTTTTATCCTGCATTTTTTTATTATGTACTTTATTTTGGTGTTGTTATTAAGTATAAAATAAATAAATCATGTCTTTGTAAAATTCACAGATAACATAAAATGGTAAATAGTTGGAAATGACTTGCATTAAAAATGCAATAAAATCTTGTGATAACTGACAAACTGTATTGAGTACTTTGGATTATTACAGGTATAACTAATACAATATATTTTTATACTGGTTAAATGTGTGATTTTTATTATCCCTTAAAATATCTACTGTTTCGTTTATGTTCAGACTCGAGGGTTACCTTTTTCATGAAGAAATAAGAGCGGCTTTTTATATACATCCGAAACATGTGTTCACTATTTTATATGAACTGGCAACCCCTCATAAATTCCTATATCGCTTCAATTTTGGCTATTGAGTTCTTTTCACAAAGGGAAAAGCCAAGGTCATAATGATTTAATCAATATAATATGAAAATTAACTGTAAAGAAGGTTTTCTTATGGCAACCCTCGACCCACACTAGGCTAGAAGGGCAGATAATGGTCTTCATTATTTTAATTCTTAAAGGCAATCCATGTCTCAGGAAAAATAAACGGTGATGATGATGACGATGATGAAAGCTGTAGAAAGTTGCCGAAAATAAAAGAGTTGTCGAAAATTGTCTGACTGAAGAATATTTTATGTATTGACACTAAATACTTTTTTAATTAGGAATCTGAGACAATAAAAATGTTTAAATATGCAACATCGTTCTAAAAAAGCAGTGATAGCCTAATGGTTAAGAATTCAGCCTCTTACTCCGGGGGTGCTGGGTTCAAATCCACGGTGCGCACATGTTTACAAAAGCGCGTTTTAAATTTAAATATCACTTGCTAACGGTGAAGGAAACCATCGTGAGGAAACCTGCACTCCTTAGAATTTACAAAAAAATATCTACGGGGAGTGAAGTTCGCCAACACGCACTTGGCCAGCGTGGCGAACTACGGATTTAACCCTCTCAATAATAGAGGAGACCCGTATTCCAACAGTGGAATGATAAATGGGTAGATTATTTTTTAACATCATTCTGTAATTCTTTTATAATTGCCTCGTGATCACAAAAACTGATAAAGAATACAAAAACAGGTTTTCTAGGTTTTTCTGTAATTTTATTTTATCCCCTACAACAGTACCTTGTAATATCTTCTTTGTATTTCATATATAAGTTTATTTAGAATCAAAGGCAGCAATCTGCACTTGGAGCGAATTGTGATAAATTAAAAAAAAACTATTTTTTAATGTATTTAGGGACATACAATAACAATATAACATATTCCTCTCGAAAGTAGTCGAAGTTTTCACGAGTAAAAAATTTATAATTTTTATATTCGTCATACACATATTAAGACATGTTGGTAGTACATAATGTGTTAAAATATGTAATTATTAAAGGAGGTATTTCATTCTACTTATTACTTTTTCCTTTAGATTTCCCGAGGATAATGATTTAAAGGCAAAAGGAATGAATTCTATGGCAAAAATTTCATATAAAACTTCAAAAATTTGTGTGATCACTTTGATGCTTTATTATATCATAATACTGATGGATACACGACTTTAAGAAAAAAACTATCAAATGCTGTACCTCGCATAATATCAAGCAAAGAAGTATTACTAGATATTACCAATAAATTTACCGAGAATAGTGACATATTACAGAAATATTTTTTTATAGAATTTGGGAATTAAAATATTTTTTTTTTATTATCTGAACTACAATAATATAAATAATTATACATAAAAATAATTGAACTTGTTTTTTTAAATTACGATAGTTATTTATTAATACACACTCACACGCCTGCCCAGTGCTCCCCTACTCTATATATAATAACTCTACGTGCCGCTTACAGGCAGTGATCTTTTTTTTTTTTTTTTTTTTGCGCCCAGACAAGTTGGAAAAGGGCTACCCTCCGTACGGGAGGGAGGTGGTGAA